>PVIY010058505.1:0-12437 GCA_004026745.1 Myrmecophaga tridactyla | reverse complement strand
TCTCTTCTTACCGCAGGTGATCTGCAGGGACAAGGAACGGGGGTGGAGGGCACTGGGCAGCCTTGGCCCAGGCTCTGACCCTCAGCTGCTCACGCAGTCCCTAGACCTGCCGAAGCCTAAATCCGCAAAGTCACAGTACTAGTAGCAAAAGGACAGCACTGCAGGCCTCAGAGGGTTGTCACGTGGTTTTTAAAAAGCACATCCAAAGTGCTCACACAGTGCTGGTTTCTTCCCTTTGTGTGCACCCAAACACACACACAATACACATCTGCACACACCAGAATAAACTGAAACATGATACGCCCTTTATCTTGGTCAAAGACAATTTTTCATCTCAGTAAACAAATAATTCATTGTGCACATTCCTAGTAGACCAAATTATGAAAAATATTGTTTCAATAGCAGGTTTTTACATACCATTTTTCAGCATGGCCATGCACACTCCATTTAGCTTGGAGGACAACTCCTGCTAAGCGGCCAGCATCATGGGGTGACCTGAGCAGGAGTGGGAACACCTGCCCCGTCTACCACCAGCAACCACCTGCGTTGCTAGCCCAACTCTACATCCACAGCTGTGACCCCTGCTGGACAAGCGGCATTCGGACAAGGTTGGAAATGAATGAATAGGGTCCGTCAACCATCGAGGAAAGGCAGAAGAAATGAGAGTATAGCAGGCGTCCACATGATCCTGAAGGCTCCTGGCTGGAGGCCAGTCCCGGAAAGCGCTGGGATTCCGGGCACAAATTGGTGGGCAAATCCCAGCTGTGAAGCACACGGTGTGGTCCCAACCGAGGCAAGAGGACTGAGTGGGCACCTCACCCCCACGGGACTGCCCTAAAATAGCCAAGACTCTGCACACCGGGCAGAGATGGTAAGTGAACCCCAATGTCTGTGGAGGGGGCACCTGAGCTCCGTCCGGCTGCTGGTGGCAGCCCCAGAGTCAGGTGTCCAGGCGCAGCGCTGCCTCGGCCTCTCCTCGATGTGTGGTGTGATGACCCTGCATGCCTCCCAGGCTGGGTCTTCCCAGAAGCTGTTGAGAAGATGGGTGAGAGGGAGCACCAATGTGGAGCCTGGGTCAGACAAAGTCTGAGGGCTTTATGGTGTGACCACACTATGGTGTGACCAGTTCTCTTCCCCAGACAGAGTCCCGGACGGCGCCCCACGTCTGTGACACACGGCAGAGAGAAAGCCCAGGCCCCCACGGCTCGTTGGGGGGTTTCCAAACCCAGGATCTCCCAGGGACGTGGATGCACCCCAGTCAAAGGGACGCATGCAGAAGTGGGACCAGGGGGCATCTCTCACATCGGACAAGTTGAACGTGCTCTCAGCTCTGCCACCGTGGGTAACAGCTCACCCTTAAAAAACGTTTTATTGTAGAAAAGTTCAAACACGCAGCCAAACAGGCCACTGCGGTGAGACCCATGCTTCAGGGCCAGCTTCAGCCACCGCCAGTGCTCGTGGCCAGCTGGGTTTCCAGAGCACACCCTCGGTTCCACCCCCACCGTGCCGCTGTAAAGCAAACTCCACGCGTTCCTTCCTCTGCAAAGGCCTCTTCCCTTCTGACATAGCTGTGCCATGCTCGGCGTGCTTTAAATACTTAGCAACAATGTCCTAGTATCGTGAAATATACCATCAGTTTTCAAATATCCCTGATTGTCTCATAAATGTCTTTTTATATTGGTTTATCTGAATCATAGCTATCCTTTTCAAAAGGCAAACTCTGGGATAGAAAAAGGCATGTAGCTGATTTACAGGTGGAAGAGGCAGTTGCTCTATTCTGCGATCTGAGTTTTGCTGTCAGCTGCCATCCCCCGCCTGGCCATCCCGCCATGATTCCGGAATTTCTCCCCACTGGGCTTTCTGCCCTGAGCAGGCAGGGAGTGTGGGCCCTTCCTCCCCCTTGTCCTTCTCCATCCAGGGCCGGCCATCGGCACCGGAAGCTCAGGCTGCAGAAGGAGGAGTTTCTGGCCCTCCAACGATTTCCCTCAGATTCTAATTTAATGTTTCAAAATCCCAGGCGACCGTGGAAAGACCAGCCACTCAGGGTCGCTCTCTCAGCAACATAGAAGCTTCCGACGAGAAACGGCTCGTCCTTTGTTTTCTAGAAGGGGACAGCTCAGATGGCGAATTCCTTCTCTTCCTTGGGTACCATCTGGAAAGCCCGGTTGGTGCAGTGCTGTCCTATTAAAACTCTCCTGCTCTCCTTTCCCGCCTCTTTTTTTTTAATACAATTTTATTGATATATATTTCATATTCACATGGCATGTAGTCCTCCAAATTGTACAATCAATGGTTTGCAGTATCATCATATGGCTGTGCATTCATCATCACAATCGACTTCTTTTTCCTTTTTTGTGAAAAATAAAATATATACAAAAAAATTCAAAGCACCCTGCAACAATTAGTTGTAGAACAGATTTCAGAGTTTGGTGTGGGTTACAATTCTACAATTTTAGGTTTTTCCTTCTAGCTGCTCCAAGACACTGGAGACAAAGAAATATCAATGTAGTGATTCAGCATCATAGCCATGTGTTAAATCCTGCCTTCTCTGCATAACTCCACCACCAACTTTGATCTCTCTCCCACTCTTCATGGGTATTTGGGCTGCGCCATTCTTTCTCATGTTGGAAGGGGCTGCCAACAGCATGGGATGGGGGATGGAACTAGCTGATGTTCTAGAGACCAGCCTCTTTTGTCAAAGAAAAAATTTCTCCCTTGGCTTATTGAAAGTTTGAGTCAAACTTCCCTAATTGCTTCTGTAAGACCTTTCTCCTGTCTTTGCCCTCCCCCTCCAGCTCCGAGCTGCCCGTGTGCCAGCTGTGGGTCTCATAAGCTTGTCTGCACAGAAAGGGAAGCGATGGTCCCTGGAAACCAGTCCCGAGTCTGGAAACCTGGCCAGTCCCTGTGAGTCCCTGTCGGTGTCACAGCCGCCCAGGCCTCAGGAACAGGCCACAGCCCAGGGACGTCCAGCCACGGGGGCCTGGCCGCCTTCCCCGAGGAGACCCTGGCCTGTGAGGGGCTCGCCCTACCCTGGAACCTGGATTCTCCTGGGGAAGAGCCCTCCAGCCTAGTTATTAGAAGTTGATTTAATAGTTAATATTTCAGACTGTTCCACTATTCTTGTTTAACACCTAATTTCAAGAAGCACTTTATATTTCCAAAAGGAAATGAGTGAAAATGTGCATATGTTAAGCAAATAAGAGTAAAAACTATGTAATCATATTTACTGAATCATGCATGAATAATGCAACTTATAAAGTTTCCTTCTTCTCTGCTCTAGCAGGACATCTAGGACGGCTTCCAGAATATTCTCCCTGGGCAGTAGGGAGAAAAAGAAGAAAACAGAGAAAAACTTCCCCTCATCCAGCCGGCACTGCCCCTCTGGTGGACCCCTGGCGTGAAAATGTGAAGGGCTCCCATATTCGCGCGGCATCTCCTTAAATTTTCCAGCAAACTGCTGACCTGACTGCCGAAGCCCGAGACCCGCCTTCCCCTGCGTAGAGGCCTCAGCGCACCCAGGTGGCCGCGAGAGGGGACGAGTGCCTGCAATGCCCCCTGCCTGCTGCCCAGGCCCAGCACACGCCCAGAGGAGCCGAGCACACAGCTGGAGCAGCCCCCCACCCCAGACCTGTACCTTAACACTGGACCTCAGCCTGGAGGTTCACAAGACAACAGGAAAACTTCTCGTTCCTGGAGCGAAGAAAGACATCCGTGCACACACCATGCCTCCCCCTCTCCCAACCTGGTTCTAGTCACCAGCTTGGTCTTGCACCAGAGAAAGGCTTTGCTGTGCATGTGCACACTTATGAAGTATCTGTGCAATGCACACCGGGGAGTCGGGCATGGAAGGCAAGGTCCAGTGGTTCCAGGGCACACCTCTGCCACGTGACGATTCTTCTCTCCTGTGAAAGAGGAAATGCTGAGTCTGCCAACCCCGCGGGCGACAACCGCAGCCTGAGAATGGCACTGACCCGGGGCTTAGGAAAGCACCGTGCGCCGTCCTGCACACGTGCAGCCTCCGGAAATGCTAACGAACTCTTTTCATGGTGACGGCGTCAGGCCCTCACAATCTGGACATTCGAAACCTTAAGATGGTGTGTTCTCCAGAAATCTCACGGACGGAATTGCTATTTTTATTTTACAAATAAATGTCTTTCTACTGCTTTACACGTGTTAAGGGTAAAACCTCATCCATTTACATAAATATTAATTAAATTTGATTATTGAAAACAACCTCTTTATAAAGCAAATAAATGATCCTCCCCCTGCCCCATGACTTTCCTGATGCTTAAATGTCTTTACTTCAAGTTTCCTCTTGTTTTGTTCCATCTTAGGCACTTGGGAGGCAAAATCCACTGGGACATAAGTGAATTCACCTATAACTAACGAAAAATGTGGCTGCGGAAACGTGGGACTTCAACTCAATCTCTCAACCCACTCACTTGTCTGTAAGACCCGTCTAAGTAAAGTACCTGACTTTTAAAACTTTTTGCCTGGCGGTGAGTAGGCCTGGAGGGGAGGAGACACTACACGTCTTTGGGGGACGGAAGTGCCCTGTGGTGAGGGGCACCAGCCAGAGGGAGCTTTGGGGTGATAGCCCGAAGACCAGGGGCCTTCCTGCGGGAAAGTAGGGGGTCGGGAGAAAAAGAAAAATCAGGGAATGGGGTTTCACCACATCCCTCTGAGGTGTGATGAGCCTGTAATTTTGTCCAGATGATGAGAGTGGGGTGCAGAGCCCTGGGGAGGCTGAGCGAGGGCCCAGGGCTCAGCCACACCCCGCGAGCTGGACGCCCCGCTTTCAGCTCCAAATAAAACGTCATGACACACCCGGAAAACACCTGGTTGAAGCTCTTTAACTGTTTCAGCAAGCTTTCCTTGAAATTTTCCCAATGTCATGAAATATTCTTCTAAAACACGATCTTTAATACATGTATTTTATACAATGGCATGAAAATAATTTATTTAGATATTCCTTGTTGTTCAGCATTTAGTTGTTGTTATTGTCGAGGATTGTTTTTGTGTTGCTTTCCTGTAGGGAGGAACCTGATACACAAATATCTGTGCTCTTCCGATCATTTCTGTAGCATAAAGTCCTAGAGGTAGAATTAGTAAGTCAAAATGAAAGCGTGGGCGGGCCATGGTGGCTCAGCAGGTAAGAATGCTTGCCTGCCATGCCCAAGGACCCAGGTTTGATTCCTGGTGCCTGCCCATGTTTAAAAAAATAAAAAATAAATATAAATAAATAAATAAATAAAAATGAAAGCGTGTTTTAAAGCCTTTGATACCATGTGGTTTTGATAAGTGAAAACTCAATCGTTCGCCTAATTCCTGCATGACCCAGCTTTGTCTCTCCTGATGATGACTGAGCCACTTCCTCACTGACCCTGGTCTGGCCGCATTCCCCAGCTGGGCAGACTGCTGGGCACTGCAGCAAGGCGGCCTGGCCCCTTTCTGTAGGACACGGAGGGGGGAAGTCCCGGCTGTCCCTGAACCCACAAGCTCCCCGGTGGCTCCTCATCAGAAAACAATCCCAATTCATTCCTTGACTCAGGAAAATTAACCTGTTGTCCCTTCTTACGGCTTATAGCTACGAACGTGCTTAGGAGCTCCCCGCCTGCAGGCGATCATCAGCGCTGTGCCTCACCTGGCCTCGCTGCCCCACCTCTCCAAAACGCCACGAAAGGCCCCCAGCGCCCCACTTCACCACCTCTTTCTGTAATCTGGCCCAGGCCTTTGCACCAGGCTCTGGAGAGACTGTTCGCAGAGAGAGAGAAGCCACGATCCCCGTGGCCCCCCCACCACCACGCGGACACCTGTCAGGGACCGCGGAGACCCATCAGCCATGAAAGCATCCTGCATCCTGTTCGGTTGTCCTACACTGATGTCCCCAAATGCCTTTTCCTGTGTTCTTTCACACAAGAGCCCGTGAAATGGAAAAGGTAGGCCCTGAACGCGGGCACCAAAGTCGGGGGTCACTCGGGATGCGGAAGATGGAACAGAGGACGTCAGCCTGCACAGGTCAGCAGGTGCTCGCCCAGCACCAGGGGAGCCCTAACTTCCCTCAAGACCCAACCCGACATCCCCAGAGGCAACACCTCCCATGACTTCGGATTTGTTGGGGAGGGCGTCTGTCTACAGAACATTGAAGACACTTCCATTCAAGGCCACACATCCTCTCTCTACATGAGGCAGGAGATTTCCAACGGGAAGATAATCAGGAGATGACAGACATAAGGAAACCCAGGAAGGAAAGTGACTGCTAAAGGGAAAAAAAATGAATATAATTGCATCATATCCTCCCAAAAGGGCAAGTTATCCTCTTACACTCCCTTCTTAAGAAATTTCAAAATTAACTTCTCCCTCGTCTGTTCTTGTCTTTGTTCTGGATGGCATGCAGGATCTAGAAACTGTTCGACTTGATAAAATGCCTGGTCAGTACCAAGGGCCGGGGGCACCAAGAGGATGGCCATTTCTTTGTGCCTTGATTTTATAAATTCATCATTCAAATAATAGCTGCAGTTCGCGCCCGGGGTTTCGTGCACCAGCAATATGAAACAAAAACAAAAAGCAAAGAAATACACTGGGAAAAAAAAGTAAAACAATAATAGCTGTGGAGATAGGAGTCAACTAAGAGCAGTGGAGGGGCCATCCAGACACACACGCCTGGGGGCGAGTGCAGCACAGCCTGGCAACGCAACATAGAAATAGGTCACCCTTCATCAGAGATTCAGAGAGGAAAATGTGTGTTCATCTATTTCTATTTCTGGCTTTAAGCAGCCACATCTCTCACATGTCAAGGAGATGTTAGAATTTAAAAGTATCCCTGAGATGAATGTCGCTCCCCCAATGTTAAAACTATTTTAAAAGACTTTATCATCAAGGGGGGATTTCATCCAAAGTTACAATTAATAAGACCAGGGAGAGTAATGGTAGAAATTAGGGGTGTTCATTTGAAATTCTCTAATCTCGATACAGCAACAAAGGGCTGGGTGTGTACCTTCACAGAATTCCTAAATTCCACATACATGCTTGAAGCTGCCACGCAGGAAGGGTTTCTGCCCGGCAGGCTGTGTGCAGCTCTGGTTTTCGCAGCACCTTTGGCTGGCGGTTTTGCAGGCAGAGATGCCGACGACTTCTCTTTTTGGTTCAATCTGTTTTATGCTCTTGTCTGATATTTTCAAGGGTTTTTAATCACAACTCCAGCAGATTGATCAACGACAGGTATGAGCAACAACTTTCGCGTGCTAGCAGTGCCGGATTTTTTATCTGAGATAATATTTCTCTCTTAAAAAGTCTCTGCACTGCTATGTATTAATTAAAATCTAAATACTAAATATTGATTGATGCGTTATCAGGCCACAGCAGTTGGGCCCTGCCACATTGATTTTTTGCAGTGATTTATTATCATATTTAAGAAAAATCATTTTGTGTGATTATACGAGGAAATAGACTTTAGTGAGGGTGTAATTCTTTTGTATCACTTTTGTTGGGGGGGGGACGGGCCAGTTCCTCAAGGGCGGCTGAGATCCTCGCGGCGGCTTATGCGCGGCCCCCCACGGCTGCTGTGTTAAGCCCCGCTGGGGCTTGTCGCCGGGACAGTGGGCATTAGGGTCACCTCTTTAATCACAGCGAGATTAACCGGCCGATGGACCTAAATTCTCAAGATCACCTAGTTATTAACACGTTTCTCATCTTATCACATTAATAACATTGTTGCAGAGAATTTGTTTTTTTCTTTAACAACTAGAATTGAAGCAAAAGCCCTAGAATGAGGTCCAGGCCAGCCGGAACGCGTCAGCATTAGTCAATTAATCTTTTCTAGTGGCAAAAGCCTAGCTATGAGGCTGCAGAGGGACACACACCCAACAAAAGGCTGGTAGGTGCATATAAAGAACACACCTGCATTTGATGAGCAATTTACATGTGAGCAACATGTATTTTTAAAAAAAAAAAAAAAAAAACTTTCGCTTGGTTTAGAGACCAGGGGTCTACATCGTTCCCCAAAAAGAATAAGGGGAGGGCCACATAAAATTGATAGTGTGAAAATATTTGCATTTGCCAATTCTAGATTACACTGGTAACAGAGACATGCTTCCGAGTCATTTGAATTATTGAGTCTAAATGTTCCTTACATTTTATTTTCTTCTCATTTCTCTTCTATATTCATCTCAAGAGAATAAATTTACCTTTGACTTACATCAAATGCCCAATCATCCACTGGTCTTCCCATTCGCCATTTCTTCCTTACAAAGGAATAAAAATAATAAAAAAAAATATGCCCTCAACTTCCTATTTGCATTGCTTTTTTATACAGTGATTCTTAAACAAACTGAAGGACTTCGTCAGCAAAGCCTCCCTGACACCCAGCACCCCTGCGTTTCGCCCTCCCAGCGCCCACGGCTGGGCTCACGGCGATTCCACTGGTGGAGGGACCCCAGCGGGCTCGAGGCAGAGTTGCAGGGGCCGCAGCCCCCAGCCCCAGGCGCTCAGCAGGAGCTTTATTAGTAAGTCGAGACCCGTTTAAAATACCAGTCCAGCATCTATAATTGCCTGAACGTTAGGACAGGATTCTTTGAAAAAGAGTGAAGCCCCTTTGTGCCGAGGCCAGCTGGGATAGCCACGGGCTCCCTCGTGTGTCACACCCGGCTTGACCGACCCCGCAGGGGCTTCACTCGCGAAAGGAGGTCCCAGCCCTGCCCGCCATCCCTCTCGGGCCGCGGGGACGCGTGAAGCTGTTAAAGTGCCTGCCGTGTCCCCCAGTCCCCCCCAGCGAGGGACGAGGCCAAGTGCCCGCCAGCCCCAGGATCGGGGGACGTGGAAGGCGGCCGCAGCCGCAGAACCAGGGACATTTCTATCAGGAAGGGCAGCTGATCTGAGACTTGTAGGACCAGCATGGAGGGGAAGCGGGGAGGGCAGGAGGACCCCAGGAGGGGGGAGGCCCCGCGGTGGGGGGAGAAAGTCGGGAAGGGGGTAGGGGAGGAAGAGGAGAAGTGGGGGGCAGTAGCCGAAGACGTGGGGTCTGAGCCAGGCAGCAGACTTGGGGTGGAGCCCCGGCCTGAAGGGGCCCCTTGGGACGGCTGGTGGAGGTCACAAGCAGTGTGCATTTTATGAACGTCCAAAAAAAATGAACTCCGAAGCAGACCTCCTATATCAGACAGAACAAGGGCCCGAAGCTAAATTTGTGGAAATTATTTTATAGGAAAAATACTAAACTCAGTCCCACCTATAAAACTCCCGTTCCTGCCCCTTGCTGTATGCGATGGAATTATGAAGAATCGTCCTCATAAATGGCTCGTCCATGACTCGCGTCGTCCCACACACGCGGCCAATGGAAAGGCGCAGGGCCTGGGCGCAGGCGCTGGGGGGCTTCCTCCAGGGGGCCCGCAGCCGTCTCCCTTGCGCCCGGCCTCCCTGAGGGGCTTGCGGCGCCGCAGCCGGACACAGCTCCTGCCAAGACTCAGCTCCTCCCAAGACTCAGCTCCTCCCAAGACGAAGCACGCTGGCTGAGCCCTGCTTCTGAGGGCACAGCTTTGTCTGCCGCACTCTTGTATTGGAGGAAACTCTGTTATCAAATTTTCTACAATTACGCATTTGGAAACCCTGCCCCCGCTTGCCCTGCATTTTCTCCCTTGGGGTGGGACAGGGGCAGGCCCTCCCAGGAGAATGGACGCATCTATTAACCTTTCTCTTCAGGCCAGAGATCAATGCGGGAATCAGTTGAGCGTCTCACCCGGGCCGGAGGTCACACCGGGGGGCTGGGGGGAGCTGGTCACGCCCGAGGCAAGGACGCGGGGCTGGGAGGGCAGCGCGGCCTGGGTGGCGCCCGCAAGGCCACTCTCACCATCTGCTCTCCCTGTGCTCGCGGGTGGGCAGAGGGGCCGGGGCAGCTGCGGCCCCCATGGGAGGACACCCGGGCCCTGTGTTCCTGGGGCCGACATCCCGGCCCCACCGCAGGCAGCCCTGAGCGCCCGGGGTGGGCCCCGGAGGAGCAAATCCAACCCGCCCTGCTGTGGTCAGTGGGGGTATCACGTGGCCCCAAAGGTGGAAAGGTGGGCGCTGGCTGTGACAGGCTCCCGGTCCCCCGGGACACGCGCCAGTCCGCGTGACCCTGCGGAACGGGAAAAGGCGGCCAGCTGCTCCCGGCCACTCCGCACATGTGACCTCTGTCCTCGGGCCGGTCCTCGGGCCGGGCCCTGCCCCTCCACACCAGCATGCCCTGCCGTTTCTCCCTCTTGGTGATCAGTTCTCACCAGCCGGGTCATCATTCGTCTCGTGCTTCGTGCTGAGCATGGCCTAAAGTACCAGGGAACTCACCTCCCTCCTCCCCCCAGATGAAGCCACTGAAGGCCGTCCTCTGTCCAGCCTGCCAGGGGGGCCTCGGGTGGGCTGCGGGGCCCTGGCACCTCCCAGGCACACACACCCTGCTGTCAAGAGGCGACAGACCCCCCAGTGTCACCAAGGTTGGCAGAACAAATGGCATTGGGCTGTCCCTTTTGTGAGAGACTGGAGCCCTGGGCAGGATCCCCTGAGGCCCTGGGCAGGATCCCCTGAGGCCCTGGGCAGGATTCCTGCTCCTCGGCCAGAAATGACGGCACCACAACACCCTAGCTGATGCCACATTGTTCGGGACGACAAACAACCTCATTGGCCTTGGCCCATTTGTTACATCATCTTCTTTCAGACCCCAGGCATGTTCTGCACAGGGAGAAGTCACCTAGTTTCTGAACCAGGGCCCAGGTTTACCCCTTGCATCCATCCCACTTTGTGGACTAGAGTCATTTTGTTCACAAATATAATCCAGTGTGCAATAGTCTCTTTTTCTGGGGACTGAGATGCAAAGTCGACGCTGGTGACAGATATGGATGGCAGTGTGAAAGGCTCCACCCAGGGAAGTGGAAGCCTGAGAAATCAGCCCGGAGCAAGGCGAAGGGGAATGCCTCTGAGGCCAGTGTCCTCGGCTTCCTCATCAGCCACAAACACAGCAGGCTACTGACCGCGGACGAGTCCCTCCGGCTCTCCAGAATGAACTCCTCACCTACAAACAAGGAGGCTGCATTAGATGGTCTCTAATCTATCCTAAAAAGGAGACTCGGCCCCCTTCCTGTTCGTGGCACCTTAAACGCTCTGGTCAGCAAATGCCTGGCTTTGGAATTTGATGTGGAAGACCAAATTCGGTCACAACCTCCAGTGACGAGCCGCGATTGCAGGCCGTGCAGTACAGCCCAGAGGTATCAGTCACTTTACAGCATGGAATAGGCAAGGGGGGAAATAAGCCTTAAAGAAGACCCAGCGGTCAGCAAAACCCACACCAGTTCAGTCCGTTGGAGACCACGGCACGGCTGGGCAATCTTCTGCAGCCTGTCACGGGTAGACCCAAAATCTAGTTATGCGCCACCCAAAGGAGGCCGCAGTTGCACTCTGAAAATTTTAGAGGCTGTGAAATTTCCCCATGTTTGCTCCACTTAGGAAAATCAGTCGCAATGTAAAGAAGAAACGGCATGATTGCCATCGATTTCCAAAGAATTCATGGGACAAGTGAACAATCCAAACAGGCTGGGCCACACCCACTTCCCACTGCGGCCAGAGGCATCCGAGGCTCACGCGCATCCACCGCCCCTCGGGCCGTCCTCTCCACAGAGGTCTCGGCGCCCCCACTTCCGTCAGCTGCACCCCAACAGGCTGGGGCCTGCACCGCCAAAGCAGGGCTTCGCCGAGCAATCTCTTGGTCTTTCCTCTTAATCATCCTCAACTAAACGCAGAACTCACACCCGAGCTGAAGTAAATGAAGGTGCTGAGATTTCATGGGTGGTTTCAGCGTCCCCACATTCAAGTCGGGTTTTCCGCTGGAAGTTGTGACACCTGCACACACACCGTTGTGGTGACAGGGAGAGAAAACTACCCCAGAACAAAGCCCCGAAACTGGGGAGCGCAGGGGAACATCGGCCCTGACAGTCTCATGCAGAAGGGCTACGGCTTCACACACGCGTGCGCTTGGCGTGTGGCCGCTGGCGGACACGTCTCCGCTCGGTATTTGAGCAGCTGCTCATCCCCATGCCCTCGGCCGCCGGGGGACAGAGAAGCCCCAGCTCCCGGGCACCTCCTGGGCTGGGACACGCCGGGGCGGCCAACAGGGAGAAGTCAGCACGGCCAGCCGGGGCTCGGGCAGGGACAGCGCGCGGGTGGCCCTGCTGTCCTCCCAAACGCTGGGCCTCACTGACCCTGAAACAAGAAGGCCCTGCGCGGATGGCTTGCGGCCCAGCCCGGCAGGGGGACAGCACGGCAGGCCGGCTGGGAACGGAGGGCGGCTCGGGGCGCTGCTCCTGCCCGCGACGTGTCCACGCGTCCCCTGCAGGGCAACCTGCTCCCCGGGACGGCCGGCGCGAGCGGAGCGCGGAGGTGCAGGGCCCCGACAAGGCCCACGGCCGCCCCCAAAACCA
>PVIY010058504.1:0-12439 GCA_004026745.1 Myrmecophaga tridactyla | reverse complement strand
GATTCCATTCATCTATTTTTTTCATTACTTGCACTTTGGGTGCAAAGCCTAGGAAGCCACCTTCTATTATAAGATCTATAAGATATTTCTCTACATTTTCCTATGTATTAGCTAGGGTTCTCTAGAGAAACAGAATATGTAGATATAAAATTTATAAAAGTGTCTCACATAACCATGGGAATGTTGAGTCTAAAATCTGTAGGGCAGGCTGTGAAGGTGAAGACTCCAGTGGAGGGTCTAGATGAACTCCACAGGAGAGGCTCGCCAGCTGAAGCAGGAAGAGAACCTGTCTCTTCTGAATCTTCCTTAAAAGGCTTCCAGTGATTAGATTAAGCATCACTCCCCTTGGCTGATTACATATGGAATCAGCTGTGGATACAGCTGATGTGATCATGATTTAATTCTATGAAATCTCCTGATAGGAACAGACAGGCCAGCACTTGCCCAACTAGACAAACAGGTACCACCACCTGGCCAATTTGACACATGAACCTGACTGTGACATCTTCTAAAAGTTTTATGGTCTTAGCTCTAATATTTAGGTCTTTGATCCATTTTGAGTTAATTTTTATATAAGGTGTGAGACAGGTATCCTATTTCATTCTTTTGGCTATGGATATCCAGTTCTACAAGCACCATTTATTGAAGAGGCTGCTCTGTCCCAGGCGAACTGGCTTGACTACTTTATCAAAGATCAGTTGTCTATAAACGAGGGAGTCTTTTTTTCTGAACACTCAGTTCAATTACATCTGTTAGTTTATCTATCTTTATGCCAGTACCATGATGTTTTGGCCATTGTAGCTTTGTAATATGCTTTAAAGTCAGGTAGTGTGAGACCTCCCACTTCACTCCTCTTTCTCAAGATATTTGTAGTTATTCAGGGTACCTTGCCCTTCCAAATAAATTTGGTTATTGGCTTTTCTATTTCTTCAAAGTAAGTTGTTGGGATTTTAATTGGTATTGATTGAATCTGTAAGTCAATTTGCATAGAACTGACACCTTCACTATATTTAGTCTCCTAACTCATAAACACAGTATGTCCTTCCATTTATTTCTGTGGGGTCAGTATTTATGTTCTGTCTCTCATTTCTCATTTATTTATTTGTATCCACTCTTCCTTTTTGTCAGCCTAGCTTAGGGCCCATCAATTTGATAGATTTTCTCAAAGAATCAACTTATTGTTTTGTTGATTATTGTTTTCATGTTCTCAATTTCATTTACTTCTGCTTTAATTATTGTTATTTCTTTCCTTCTGTTTGCTTTGAGGTTGGTCTGTTGTTTCTCTAGCTCCTCCAGGTAAGCAATTGATTACTTGATTTTTGCTCTTTCTTCTTTTTTAAATAAAGGCATTTAGGGCAATGAATTTCCCTTTCAGTACCATCTTTTCTGCAACCTATAAGTTTTGCTATACTGTGTTTTCATTTTCATTTGCCTTGAGATATTTACTGGTTTCTCTTGTAATTCCTTCCTTGACTTACTGATATTATAAGGGTGTTTCATTTAGCCTCCATATATTTGTGAATTTCCTGGCCTCTGCCTGTTATTGGTTTCCAACTTCATTCCATTATGACTTGAGAAAGTGTTTTGTACAATTTCAATGTTTTAAAATTTATTGAGACTTGACTTGTGACACAACATGTGGTCTATGCTGGAAAATGATCCATGAGCACTAGAGGAATTTGGGAGTTTAATCCATTAACATTTAATGTTATTACTGTAAAGGCAATACTTTCTTCTGTCATTTTGTCTTTGGATTTTATATATCATATATATTTTTTCTCTTTTCATTCTTACTGAAAGTTCTCATTAGTACACTCTTCTCCCAACCACTCTTTCCTGTCCGTTCCTATTAGCCTGTAGTGCTCTCTTTAGTATTTCTCATAGAGCAGGTCTTTTATTCACAATTTCTCTCAGTGACTGTTTGAAATTTTTTTAATTCTCCCTTATTTTCGAAGGACACCTTTGCTGGTATAGAATTCTTGGTTTGCAATTGTTTTCTTTCAGTATCTTAAATAGTACCTTCTCACCTCCATGATTTCTGCTGAGAAGTCCACATAGCCTCATCAAGCTTCCTTTGTATGTGATAGACTGCTTTTCTCTTGCTGCTTTCAGAATTCTCTTTTTGTCTTTGTCATGGTCAGGTTCATGTATCAACTTGGCCAAGTGGTGGTACCTGTTTGTCTGATTGGGCAAGTGCTGGCCTGTCTGTTGCAGTGAGGATATGTCAGAGAATTAAATCATGATCATGTCAGCTGCATTCACAGCTGAATTCATTTGTAATCAGCCAAGGGGGATGTCTTCTGCCATGAATGATACTCAATCTAATCACTGGATTCAGAAGAGACAGGCTTTTCCTGCTTTGTCTGGTGAGCCTTTCCTGTGGATTTCGTCCAGACCCTCCATCGGAATCATCGGCTTCACAGCCTGCCCTGCAGAGTTTGGACTCTTCGCTCCAGTGGTCACGTGAGACACTTTTATAAATTTTATGTTTATGAGTGTTCCCTATTGATTCTGCTTCTCTAGAGAACCCTAACTAATACAGTCTTTGACATCTGGCATTCTTTTAGAAGTGTCTTGGAGCACATTTATGTAGATCTATTACCTACATAATTATGCAGTACTCTATTTGGGGATGCTGTACTTCTTGGATCTCTAATTTTATGTCTTCCATAACAGATGGGAAATTTTCAGTGATTATTTCCTTTATTCGTCTTTCTGCCCCCTTTACTTTCTCTTCTCCTTCTGAGACATCCGTAAGCATATATATTTGAGAACTTCATGTTGTAATTCAATACCCTGAGACTCTGCTCATATTTTTCCATTCTTTCCCTCTCTGTTTTTATGTGTGTAGTATTTCAGATGTTCTGCCATCTAGTCACCCCTTTCTTCTGCCTCTTAAAATCTGCTTTTGCAAGTCTTCAATTTGTTTTTCCTCTCTTCTATTGTGCTTTTCATTCCTATACATTCTGCCATTTGCTTTTTCAGGATTTTAAAGCTCTTTATGGCTGCCCAATGTCTTCTTTATATCCTTTATTCCCCTCAACTCATTGATTTGATTTTTGAATTGATTTGCACGTTTGTTTGAACATTAGTTTTTCAACTCCTGTGTCTCATTTGAAATGGTTTGTTCCTTTGGGCCAGATCTTGGATTTTCTTAGTGTGACTCATAATGTTTTTTGGTGTCTCAGCACCTATTTTCCTTGATTAATTTATTCTGGAGCTCATTTTCATTTTTACCTAGAGTTGGCTTTGTTTTCTAACTGATCTCTGGTGTTCAGTTCAACTTATTCTAGACCTCTATGATAGGTTTTGTTTAACTGATCAGAATTTTCCAGCTCTTGTTTTTCTGGTTCTTGCCCTGCCTAAATGGTGCCTGTTTTTTGTTGTTGTTGTTTTGAGGAAGGTCTTCCCAGATATGATCAACCCCATCAGATTTTCCCAGATAAGACAGGCCCAGCTCTCAGGAGGAGGGTGTAATGTGTATCCAGTTTCTCTGAAGATGAGATCCAGCATGTTGTCAGAGGTCCCTGTGGAGCCTGGAGACTGTGCTTTCCTACCCTGCCCAGCAGGTGGTACTGGTCGGCCCCCAGTGCCCACAGTTTAATGTGGAATAGGGCCTTCAATTCTAATCAGACACTGTACCTGCCAGGGGCATGGATGAAACAAAGGCCGAGATAGAAGGCAGGCTTAGGGCTTAGTCCTGGGGTCAAATTCTCTGACCCAGGGCCGTCACTTGAGCTGGGCCCCACCCCCCTTTCTTGGGGGAAGATATGTTGTTTAGGGAATTATCTCCTTCTCTTTCACTTGGCTTTTTACTTTGTCTCTCAGACCTATCTCAACTCTGCCCCAAACAGTTCCAGACAATTCCTTGCTATTCACCAGCTGCTCTGAGGGCTAAGTCCCACATCTCCCTATGCTGCTATCTTGCCCCCATTAAGTGTTTAATATCCACAATATATAAAGAAATCCTACTATTCAACAATATAAGCAAACAACCAAATTTAAAAATGGGCAAGACACTTGAATATTGTCTCTCCAAAGAAGATACATAAATGGCCAAAAAAAAAAAAAAAAAACAAACACACACACACACACACACACGAAGAGATGGTCAGGAGCATAAGCTATAAAGGAAATCCAAATCAAAACCACAGTGAGATACCATTAGATACCCACAAGAATGACTATTAAAAAACAGAAAATAAGTATTGGAGAAAATGCAGAGGAATAAGAGCACTCATCCCTCATGGGAATGTAAAACGGTTTTGCCTCTCTGGAAGAGGATTTGATGGTTCTCAGAAAGTTAAGGATAGAATTGTTATATGACCTGGCAATCCCACTTCTAGGTATATACCCAAAACATGTGAAAGCAGGGACTCGCATAGTATTTGCACATCAATATGCATAGCAGTATTACTCACAATTCCCAAACAATAGAAGAAACCCATGTGTACATAAACCAATGAATAAATAAGCAATGTGGCATACAATGGAATATTATTCAGCTGTTAAAGGAATGAAGTTCTGATTCATGCAACAATATGGATGAGCCTTGAAGACATCAGGTTGCATGAAGTAAGCCAGACACAAAAGGAAAAATGCATGATCACACTGATATGAAATAATTAGAATAAGTAGACTCATGGGGACAGAATCTACACTATAGGTTACCAGGGGATTGGGTGTTGGTAGAGAATGAGGAGTTGATGTTTAAATTCTTTCTATTTGGATTCATCATACAGATGTGGAAATGAATCTTGGTGATGGCAGCCCAAAATTATTAACTTAATTAATAGCACCAAATTATATATGTGAATGTGGTTAAAAAGGGGAAACTTTAGTTGTACATCCGTTACTAGAATAAAATTTTTTAAAAATGTAGGACTGTGGAACACAAACAGTATATCCTATTGTAAATCATGTACTATAGATAATGGTGTAATTATAAAAGTATCCTTTCCTGAATTTTAGCAAATGTACTAAACTAATGCATGGTGTTAATAAATAGTGTGGTAGTAGGGTGTCATCAATATGGCAACATAAGATATCACTTGAAGAAGCCTCCCCAGAGATTTAGTGAATGAAACTGCAAATCCCCCTTGCAAAGAACTCTCAAGCATGGTTGACACTGGAGAAGGACCCCACAAATGCAGAATCAAAGAAACAGAAAGAAACAAGGCAGGGAAATTCCATGCAGGGCTGCTATCTGATCCCTTTCCCCTCCCCGACTAGGTCTCACTCAGCGTGGAATTGCACCGGGCAGCCTGCCCACGTCCCTCCCACTGCAGGCTGAGACCACAGGGTGTCTCACTTCAGCGAGTCAGAACTCCATGCATATCCAGGCACAGCGACCCCTGGCCCAGAACTCAAGCCAGTGGGGAGGGCAGAATACAAAAAGGCAACAAGGAAGAACTTCCAAACAGATGATGAGGGAGGGAAACCCAACATCTTCCCTAAAAGCAGCAAGTAGCCAGAGAGAGACTTTTCAAATAAACTGTTTGGGGATGTTGGGGGTGGGTATATCTCAATGCTCAGGTCAGTAACGGATGAAGAGACTGTGAAGGGGTGGACAGAGACTGTGCTTCCAGTCATGGGTCTCAGAGTCCATCCTCCTATCCTTGAGGGAAAAAGCCCTGAGCAGGTGGATCCTTGCCTGGGAGATGCTATGGTCGAGGGCGCTGCAGGAAGAGAGAGATACCGGGAGGGCACAGGAACCCCGAAGTTTCAGTGCTGACCAGTCAGATGTTATGGGGCTCCACGTGGAAGCGTCAGAGGACAGTCGAGTCACTGAACAGCGCCATCTTCTGGGCAGGCCAGAAAGTGCAGGGTAAGACTGCACGGCTGTTAGAGCCTCTCCAGACTCTAACCAAGGCGCATCGGAGGTGGTCTGCGCCCACGCGTGGGTACCTGGCCCTGTCTGCGCTGAGATACACCAATGCTCCAACTGTCAAAGGATTGCCCTAAAACAAACCAAAACAACAACTAAATTATAGACGAGAGAGAGAAACCGACCTTCAGAAGAGACCCAACAAAATGATTAGACGACCAGATCTAAAAAACCACACGGCACACTAAGAAGAAATGACCTAGTGAAAGGAACAAACCCGGAAGTCAGAGGAGACCCAGAATCTGGGGCAGCTAATCAAAGATGCTCAAACAAATCTGAACCAACTCAAAGAAAGGAAGGAAAATGTGTATAAAGAGTTAAAGTATATTAAGAAAACACTAGAAGACCATAAAGAAGAATTTGAAAGAATACATAGAAAAATAAGACCATGGGGCAGTGCAAGGGTCACTCACTGGTAGAATTCTCACCTGACATAACAGAGACCCAGGTTTGATTCCCGCAGCCTGCATGTGCAAAAATAATAATGATAATAATAAATAATAAGACTATGGAAATAAAAGACACCATGGATGAAATTAAAAATATACTGGACACACAAAACAGCAGATTTGAGTAAGCAGAAGAATCAGTGAGATAGAAGACAGAACAACCAAATTTGAACAGACAAAGGAACAGATGGAGAAGAAAATAGAAAAAATTGAGCAGGGTCTCAGAGAAATGACTGACAATACAAAGTATGCAACCATCTGCCTTATGGGTATCCCAGAAGGAAAAGAGAAGAGAAACGGGCCAGGAAAAATAGTCAAAGAAATAATGGCTGAAAGTTTCCTAACCCTTATAAAAGACATAAATAAGCAAATCCAAGAAGTCTAATATACTCCTAACAGAAGAAATCCAAATAGACCCATTCTGAGACATATAGTAATCAGACAGGTCAAATGCCAAAGAGAAGGAGAGAAATTCTGAAAATAACAAGAGAAGAGTGTTTCACCACATACAAGGGAAGCCAAATAAAACGAAGTGCTGCTTTCACAACTGACACAATGGAGGTGAGAAGGCAGTGGGATGATATATTTAAGATTCTGAAAGAGAAAAACTGCCAGCCAAGAACTCTCTATCCAGGAAAACTGTCCTTCAAAAATGAGAGAGTTTAAAATATTCACAAATAAACAGAAGCTGAGAGACTTAGTTAGTAAGAGATTGGACCTATGAGAACTACAAAAGGGAGTTCTGTCAGCTGGAGATAGAGTTCTGGAGGAGTATACAAAATTGAAGAGCATTAGGGAGGGAAACTAGAAGGATAAAAAAGAGAAAAATGCTAAATATTATAAATAAAAACCAAAGGATAAATGGTTGAAGTAAGAATAGCCTTTACAATAAGAACTTTGAATGTTAATGGATTAAACTCCCCATCCAAAGACACAGATTGGCAGAATGGTTAAAAGATATGAGCCCTTTATATACTATTTACAAGAAACTCACCATAGACACAAAGATACAAATACATGGAAAGTGAAAGGATGGGAAAAAAAAGATATTCTGTACAAGCAGTAACCAAAAAGAGCTATACTAATATCAGGCAAAATAGACTGAAATGCAAAAAATTTATGAGACAGATAAGGATATTATACTTAAATAAAAGGGGTAATCCACCAAGAAGAAATAACAGTCATAAATATTTATGTTTCAAATCAGGGTGCCCCAAAATACATGAGGGAAACACTGGCAAAACTAAAGGGAGTTAATAGACAACTCTACCATAATAGGTAGGAGACTTCAGTACACTCCAAGAGGTAGAACATCTGAAAAGAGTATTAATAAAGAAACAGAGAACCTAAAAAATGTGATAAATGAGCTAGACTTAACAGACATCTATAGAACACTGCACCCCAAAACATCCAGATATACATTCTTCTCAACTGCTCGTGGAACATTCTCCAAGATAGACCATATGCAGGTCTTACTAAATTTACAAAGACTGAAATTATTCAAACCTTTTTTTTATAATAATGGAATAAAGCTGGAAATTAACAACAAATGGCACAGGCCTGGATGGCTTCACATGTGGATTTGACCAAGCCTTCCAAGAATTAATACTATTCCTGCTCAAATGCTTCCAAAAATGGAAGAAGGGGAGCATTGCCTAACTCATTCTATGAAGCCAACACTGTCCTAATACCTAATAGCCAGATAAAGATACTACAAAAAAAAAAACAACTTCAGACTGATCTTGAGATCCTGAAAATATACAAATATATGGAAGTTAAACAACATGCTCTTAAACAATCAATGGAGTCAAAGTAGAGATCACAAAGGAATTCAGTAAATGTCTTGAGATGAATGAAAATGAGAACACAAACTAACAAAACTTATGGGTTGCTGTAAGGTAGTTCTGAGAGGGAAATTTATAGCCCTAAACGTCTACATTATAAAGGAAGAAAGAAGTAAAATCAATGCTGTAACTGAACAACTGGAGAAACTGGAGAAAGAACAGCAGACTAGTACTAAAGCAAACAGAAGGAAAGAAACAATAAAGATTAGAGCAAAAATTAATGAAATGAAAAATAAGAAAATGATAGAATCAATAAAACCAAAAGCTGTTTCTTAGAGAACAGCAATAAAATCAACACCTAGCTAGACTAAGACAAAAAGAGAGAAACCGCAAATAAAATCAGAAACGGGAAGGGGGCATTACCATGGATCCTGAAGAAATAAAGATCAAAAGAGGTTACTATGAAGAAGTATATGCCAACAAACTGTACAATTTAGATGAAACTGACAACTGGACAACTTCCTAGAAACACATGAACAACACACATTGACTCAAGAAGAAAGAGAGATGTCAAAAAACCAATCACAAGGAAAGAGGGCAAATCCATCATCACAAACCTACCTACACAGACGAGTAAGAAAATAAAGACAAAAAATAAATAATGAGAGGGGGGTGTAGAGGCTATGGGATGTTTTGGGTGTTGTTTTTTACTTTTATTCTTATTTTTATTGCTTTTGGCAAAATGAAAACATTCAAAAAGTCGATTATAATGAATGCACAACTATATGATACTGTGAACCATTGACTGCATACTTTAGATGATTATATGGTACATGAATATATCGCAATAAAATTGCATTTAAAAAACAAAAACAATAAAGCCTACCAACAAAGAATAGCACAGGCCTGGATGGCTTCACATATGGATTTGACCAAGCCTTCCAAGAATTAATACTATTCCTGCTCAAATGCTTCCAAAAATGGAAGAAGGGGAGCATTGCCTAACTCATTCTATGAAGCCAACGTCATCCTAATACCAAAGCCAGATAAAGATACTTCAAAAAAAAAAAAAAACAACTTCAGACTGATCTTGCTAATGAATACAGAGGCAGAAACCCTGAACAGAATAGTTGAGAATCAAATCCAACAGCACATTAAAAGATTTATACACCATAGCCAAGCGGGTTTTATCCCAGGGATGCAAGGGTGATTCAGCACAAGAAAATCGATGAATGTAATACACAACATTAACAAATCAAAACTGAAAAACAACATGATCTTCTTGACTGAAGCAGGAAAGGCATTTGACAAAATTCAGCCCCCACTCATTATAGAACACTTCTAAAGGTAGGAACAGAAGGAAATTTCATCAGCACAATAAAGGTCATTTATGACCAGCCCGCAGCTAACAGCATACCCAGTGGTGAGAAAGGTGGAATGCTTTCCCTTTTAAGATTAGGAACAAGACAAGGATGCTCACTTTGTCATTATTCAACATTGTGTTAAGAAGTTCTAGCTAGAACAATTAGGCAAGAAAAAGACATAAAAGGCATCCAAATTGAAAAGGAAGAAGTAAAACCATCATTTGCAGATGAGATGATCCTATATTTAGAAAAACAACGAGAAAGCAACTTGAGCTAAAACAAGTTCAGCAAGGGGAACACATGAAAATCAACAGTGTTTTTTTTTTATTATTTTTTTTAACTTGCATATGGGCAGGAGGCACCAGGGATCGAACTCCAGACCTCCAGCACGGCAGGTCGGAGCTCTGCCTGCTGAGCCATGGCAGCCGCCCTCAACAGTGTTTTTATATGCTAGTAATGAGAAATCTGAGGAGGTAATCAAGAAAACAATTCCATTCACAAAAGCAACTAAAGGAATCACATGTCTAAGAATAAACTTAACCAAGGATGTAAATGACTTATACACAGCAAATTACAAAACATTGCTAAAATGAATCAAAGAAGTGCTAAATAAATGGAAAAATAAGCTATGTTCATGGATTGGAAAGCTAAATGTTATTAAGATGTCAATTCTACCCAAATTGATCTACAGATTCAATGCAATTCCAAATTTCCAGCAGCCTACTTTGCAGAACTGGAAAAGCTAATTATGAATTTTTTTTGGAAGGGTAAGGGGTATCTAATAGCCAAAAAGTTCTTGAAAAAGAAGAATGAAGTGGGAGGTATCATACCTCCTGGCTTAAAACATTATAAAATCACAGTGGTCAAAACAGCATGGTACTGGCAAAAAGAGAGATATTTCTCAATGGCATTGAATTGAGAGTTTAGAAATAGATTCTAATCAAATGAATTTTGACAAGGCTCCCAAATTCACTGAACTGGGGCAGAAGAGACTGTTCAATAAATAGTGTTCAGAAAACTAGACATTCATAACTAAAAGAGTGAGAGAGGACCCCCATCTCATACCTTACATAAAAATTAACTCAAAATGGAACAAAGACCTAAATGTAAGTCAGTACCATAAAATGCCTAAATGAAATTGTAGGGAAATGTCTTCAAGGTCTACTGAAGGGCAGTAATTTCTTTGACTTTGCACCCAAAGCAGAAGCAATGAAAGACAAAATAGATAAATGGGAACTTCTCATCTCAAAATCGAATACCCCAGTGCTTCAAAGAACTTCATGTAAAGGGTGAAAAGACAACTGACTCAATGGGAGAAAATATTTGGTAACTTCATATTTGATATATTCTGGATACATAAACCTATCTTTTATATGTAATTTCCAGAGTATATATAAAAAAATCCTACAACTCAACAATAAAAAGACAAAAGTCCCAATTAATAAATGGTCAAAAGACATGAACGGCATTTGTCTAAAGAGGAAATACCAATGGCTAAAATGCCCATGAAGAGATGTTCAGCTTCATTAGTTACTAGGGAAATACGAGTCAAAGCCATGATGAGGTATCATTTCATACCTACTAGAATGGTCACCATTAAAAAAACAGGAAACTACAAGTGTTGGCAAGGATGTGAAGAAATTGGGACACTTATTCATTGGTGGAAATGTAAAATCGTTCAACAGCTATGGAGGATGGTTTGGTAATTCCTCAGGAAGCTAAGTATAGAGTTGCCTTATGACCAGGAAATCCCACTACTCAGGATATACTTAGAAGTTCTGAAAAAAAGGGCTGCAAATAGACAGTTGCATCCCAATATTCATAGCCACACTATTCACAATTGCCAAAAGATGGAAACAAGCCAAGTGTTCATCAAGAGATGAGTGGGAAAACAAAATGTGGTAAATACATGTGATGCAATGTTATTCAGTAGTAAAAAGGAATCATGTCCTGAAGCACACAAAAACATGGATGAAACTTGAGGACATTATGTTAAATGAAATAAACCAGAAACAAAAGAACAAATATTGTATGAGCTCACTTATATGAATTATAATATGTAAATGCACAGACATAAAATATAGAATATAGTTTACCAGGATATAGAATTAAGGTAAAGAATGGGAAGCAGTTGCTTATTATGTGCAGAATGTTTAACTGGTTTGAACTTAAACATTTGGAAATGGATAGAGATCATGGTAGCACATTGTTGTGAGAATAATTATCAGTACTGAATGCTGTGTGAATGTGGTGGAAAGGGAAAGTTTGAAATCATGTATCTGGCCAGAAGGAAAGTTGGAGGTTAACACATGAGATGTACAACACAGTGAATCTTGTTGTGGACAATGCCTGTGATTAATTGCACAAATTTTAAAAAGTTCTTTCATGAAGTAGAATAAATGTATAACCCTACCGAAAGGACTTAATAATAGAGGGGTATATGGGAAAAGTTTACCTACTGCAAACTATGGACTACAGTTTATAGTAATATTAGTATTCTTTCATCAACAGTAACATATGCACCACAGCAATACTATGGGTTAATAATAGGGAGCATAAGGAGTACGGGAGGATTTAATTTTTATTTCTTTTCTGGAGTAATGAAAACGTTCTGAAATTTGTCATAGGAATGTATGCACAACTATGTGATGACACTTGGAGCCAATGATTATATACTTAGGACGGTTTGTATGGGATGTGAATATATCTCAATGATATTGTACAAAAAGGACCCTGTGCTGGTTTGAAAGGATGTATGCCACCTAGAAAAGCCATGTTTTAATCAAAATCCCATTTCATAAAGGCAGAATAATCCCTATTCAATACTGTTTGTTTGAAACTGTAATCAGATCTCCCTGGATGATGTGATTTAGTCAAGAGTGGTTGTTAAACTGGATTAGGTGATGACATGTCTCCACCCATTTGAGTGGGTCTTGATTAGTTTCTGGAGTCCTA
>PVIY010058503.1:0-12445 GCA_004026745.1 Myrmecophaga tridactyla | reverse complement strand
TTTGGGAGTTGATTTCTTTTAGTAGTCTAAGGCCTTGTGTTTGCGGAATGATTGTACAGCAGGGAGCAGGGCATGGGGTGGAGCACTCAGTACAGTGATTTATTTCAGAGCAGGTATGGGTGCAGGTTGAGGATGTTACACTGATGCTTGTGCATGTGGGTGCCCAGCAGCCAGGGAGAATGTAGCTGTGCGGGTGCACCAGTCTAGGAGGCATAACCCTGGTGTGCTCTGGTCTAAGGCATGGAGCCCTTTGTTCACATGTGTAGAGCTGTGGCAGCAGGTTGGCATTATGCCTTCATGGATTGGGGGAAGACGTGATCCGGCTGTGCAGGTCAGCACTTTCTCAGAGCTGGGAAGTGAGGCTGAGGTCTGTGCACATGCGTGATTCTAGAACTGCTGTAAAGTGTGGTTCCCAGAGTTGAATGATGTGATTGGGGGCCTGTGCGCATGCGTGGACCTGGGAGTGCCGTAAGCAGATGCACTGAGCTCAGGGAGGGTGGGGTAATGCTGTGGGACACTATGGGTGGGGGGTAGGGGTAGCCTAGGTGTGGAGGTTAGTGCCTGCAACATTTATGTGCTGGCAACAGCCTGCAGGGAACAGGGAGGGGAAGGTAGTGCTTGGGAGGGGTGCAGAAGAGGTGGGTTGGGTTGCACTTGGGGTGGGAGTGTGGGGCAGGTATGTGCACGGGGGGCTGGTGGGGTGGGGGCACCTGCAGCATAGGGAATGGGAGCAGGTGAGGGGGTTTGGATGTGTGGGGTATGGGGTGAGTCGCTGGTCATGGGGCTGCACTGGTGAGGGTAGCATGCCCAAGTAACACAGCCTGGCTTACTTCCTAGTCCCACACTCCTGTCGGTGCACTCCCGCCGGCTCCACACCTCTGCGCCTGGCTCCAGCTTTCTGCCCCTCAGTTCCTCGGCCTCTGCAACCAGGGCTGCCGCATGTGGTGCAGAAGGCTCTCCCAGGTCAGCCACACTCCCGAATTGCCGCCTCAGCCGCCCTCCTGTCCCTTCTCTAACTTTTCCGTGGAGCAAGCTAATATTGAACTATTCTAGTCGGCCATCTTCCTGGAAGCTATACCTATTCACTTTTTAAATACTATTTTACACATTTGCCTATTAAGGCCTTTAGCAGGGAAAAGTAGTTACAAACCAAAAGTACAGTATTACAGGGTCTAACCACACAGTTACCTTTACAGTGTTCTTTCTGGGTCCTTGTGGCTTTTAGTCGCTGTCTGTGGCCTTTTACCTCAGCCTGAAGGACCCCCTTCAGCATTTCTGGCAGGGCAGCCCTTCTAGTAGGTACTTACATTATTAATATTTTAAATTCACATTGCTGATTTGCCCTCCAGAACATGGTATGCCAGTTTATTCTCCCACCACGTAGGAGACTGCATGTTTGTAGCTTTTAAAACATAAAATGTATTGGTCTTTTCCAATTATAATAGAAATAAAAATAGTCTTATAGTAGTAAGTTTAGACAAAATAGAAAATTAGAACAAGAAAAATCCCCATTGTCTCATTGCTTAAAAATAATATTAATAATGCAAATGCAAAAAAAATATTAAAAAGTTTGGATGTATTTCCTTCCAGTATTTTTTTCTCTATACTTTTCTGTTTTCTTTTATTTTAATATGGCTGCAATTGTAATGTATTTGCCCTTTGTATGATGATCTTTTTTTAAACCTGGTTTTGCTAATTATTTATAAATATCATTTATGGCTGGAACATATCCTATCTAGGGACAGTAACATAACTCACTCTCCTCTCCCTCATGTGTATTTAAGTTGTTTCCAGTTTTTCATTATTATAGAAAAACTGTGCTAAAATATATTTGTACATAAAAACTTTCTCTGAATTTAGGGCTATTTCCTTAGGATAGAGTCACAGAAGTGGGGTTATTGTGCTGGAGACTATAAGTGCTTTCAGAGCTTTGGATGAAAGTTGCCAGATGCTGTTTCAAAAAGGTGGTCGTGTCTGGTTATGGTTTTAAAGGGATGTTTCTCTAGTTAACGTGCTGTTTTCAGTTTCCTCTGCCTCAAGAGTAATGAAGAAAGCAGTTTAAAGGCAGAATGGAAAGGAACAGGCTGGCTGTCTCCCCCATAGCGTACCTGCTGCTTGTCCCCCGCCACCTGACTCCATATGTGCTCTCCCTGCCTCACAGGCTGGCCGGAAACCAGATGAGACAATGAGCTTGGCAGCGCTTTGGGGACTGAGAGGTGATGTGAGGAGTTCTCCTTTGTACCAGGAACTACCCAGCCCCTCCCCAGCTCCCTGGCTGTTTTGGTTACCTTTCCTTCACCCCTTAGGTGAGGGAGGGATTTCCATTCCAGAGCTATGGGGATGGCCAAATATATGATGCCCAACACTGGACAGATGAGATCCACAGCAGTTTATTAGTCACGTATACTCACAGCACAGGAGAGGACGTCACCTCCCATGCAGGGCCATACAGGGACTGCACTTGGGGACAGAGTGAACACACGGGCTGTGAGAGGCAGGCTTTGTAGTATCAAGAGGGCAGGGTGTCCCCTGGTTCTCAAGGGAGGATGCATTTGACTTGTTTGAGTAATTCCATGGGCTGATAAGGAACTGAAACCAGCTATCGAGGGATAAACAAGCAGGAACAGGGACTGGTCCCCTCAATAAAGAGGGCTCTTTGACTCAGCACCTCATCCTCGGGAGCAGAATGGGGAGGGGCACTTATGGTCAGGCCATTTGAGGGTCCCCCCATGGAGTAAACCTCATTTACTCTTGTTGTTATGAAGAGAATAAGAGCAAAACGTGGGGCTTTCAACCAAACCGACCTTCAGTGCTTTCTCACTTGGTCTTGGCATTGTGGAAGCCCCTAGAGAGCTGAACCTCCCAGGTGTGGAGCTCAGGCCTGGTACCTCCTCTTCGCACCCAGAAACAGCAACCTGTGATAGGAGGTTCTTTTGGAAGGGTTGTTCTTAATTCTCTTTCTGTCACAAACTTTCAAAGGGAGTCAGAGTGGACACGAGAGACCACCATGGAGCCACTGCCCGCATGCTCGCCAAGCAGTATGGACACATGAAGATTGTGGGGTTGATAGACACCCACTCACCTTCACTTCCCAAGACCCTCTACCGGAGCCCAGGTACCTGTGTCTGCTGACCTTGGGTTCTGTGTTGCCTGGTTGCCCTAAACCTGGGTTTGTGTGAGAGAAGTAAGACCTTCTTTCCTGGCTCTCACCCGCTCTGCTTAGATTTGGCTCCAGTGTCCCTACCAGCCTCCGCTGGCTGATTCCACTGTGCAGTGAGAGAGAGACAAGCCAGGCAGAGTAGAGAGGTTCCTGCAGACTGTCCATGGCTCACAGAATCATCACATAGTTGTACATTTACTCTTTTTCTCTCATTTGTTCATTTCTAATGGCGCCCTTTGACTCCTGCCTTTTGCCGCTGTAAACATGCAGTAGGCTTATTTTTATTTCGTCTTCCTTTTACCTCCCATTTGCATTTATGCTGTGACGGAATATATAGAACACTCACACATTATTTTTCCAGCCTCCTTTCTGCATTGCAGTCTGACATCTATAGTTAGATCTATTAAATGCTTACTACCATCAGTGTGGTGTAAACAAATTTTCTTACGTTGTTTTAAATATTAGTTCTATTACATTGTTTTCTTTTTCTTTTTCCAGCGACACAATTATACGTAATGAGTTTTCTTTGCCTGCCTTACATTTAAATAGTATTTTTTCTGACTTTTCTTTCAAAACTTCTGATTAATTGTTTATTCAAATCAGTTATTTAGGTATCTTGTAATATAGCCATTTTATAATTGTTAAAAATAACATATATTAAGCAATAAATTTCAAATCACACTGGAACAGTTAGTTGTAGAACAGATTTCAGAGTTTGGTATGCATTACAATTCCACAATTTTAGGTTTTTACTTCTAGCTGCTCCGTGACACTGGAGAGTAAGAGAAAATCAGTATAATGATCCAGCAACCAGACTCGTTTGTTAAACCCTTCCTTCTCTGTTATAACTCCTCCTCCTCCTCCTTTGATCCTACTCCCAATCTATAGGAATCTTTGGACTATGCCCACTCTAACTTTCTCATATTGGAAGGGCCTGTTGAGAATATAGGATGGGAGATGGAACTAGTTGATGTTCTGGAGAGACTGGCCCTTCTGGGTTTCAGGACTTATCTCGCCTAGGAACCCATCTGGAGGTTGTAGATTTCTGGAAAGTAATCATAGTGCATGGAACCTTTGTGGAATGTCAGATAAAGTCCTAGGTGTTCTTTAGGGTTGGCAGGAATGGTTTTGGTTGGAGTTTGGCAAACTATGATAGGTAGCAATGTCTAGCTGAAGCTTGTGTAAGAGTAGCTCCCAGAATAGCTTCTCAACTCTATTTGAACTCTCTCAGCCACTGATACCTTATTTGTGACACTTCTTTTCCTCCTTTTGGTCAGGATGGCATTGTTGATCCCACAGTGTCCGGGCCAGACTCATCCCTGGGAGACATATCCCGTGTTGCCAGGAAGACATTCACCTCTGGGTGTCAGGTCCCACATAGGGGGAGGGCAATGGTTTCACTTACAGAGTTGGGCTTAGAGAGAGAGATATAGCCTTCATTTTGTAATTGTAGTTCCTGAGTTCAGCCAATTTACTTTTTTTTTTTTTTTAACATTTTTGTGAAATAAAACATACATACAGGGTAGGCCATGGTGTTTCAGCAGGCAGAGTTCTCGCCTGCCATGCCAAAGACCTGGGTTCAATTCCCGGTGCCTGCCTATGCAAAAAAAAATTTTTAATTAAAAAAATAACAAAACATATGTACAAAAAAAAATAATGCAGTAATTTTAAAAGTACATTTTAACAAGCATTTACAGACCAGATTTCAACATTTGGTATGGGGTACCGTTCCATATTTTTAGGTTTTTCCTTCTAGCTGCTCGAAAACATTGGAATCTAAAATAAATATCATTATAGAGATTCAGCAGTCATACTCGTTTGTTAAATCCTGTCTTTTCTCTTAGGACTTCTTTGATCCTACTCCCAGTCTATAGGGATCTTTGGGCTATGCCCATTCTAACTTTTTCATGCTGAAAAGGGCAAAAGGGTAGGGGATGGAACCAGTTGATATTCTTGGAGAGGCTGGTCCCTCTGGGTTTCAGGACATTCCCTGACCTAGGAACCCTGTGGAGATTACAGGTTTCAGGAAAGTAAATTTAGTGCATGAAACTTTTGTAGCGTCTCAGAGCCCCGTTGCTCTCTAGAGTTAACAGGAATGATGTTATTTGGGGTATTGCCAACTATGGCAATTAGCAATATCTAGCTGAGCCTTGCTTAAAAGTATCTTCCAGAATAGCCTCCTGACTCTACTTGAACTCTCTTGGCCACTGATACTTCATTTATTTATTTATTTGTACACCCATGTTTGTAGCAACTTTATTCGCAATAGCCAAAAGGTAGAAGCAACCCAAGTATCCATCAGCAGCAGATCTTTGGATAAACAAAATGTTGTCAACACATGCAATGGAATATTATTCAGCCATAGAAAGGAATGTCATGTTGAGTGAAATAAGCCAGACACAAAAAGACAATTATTGTATGGCTGTATGATCTCATTTATATGAAATACATATAATAAGCAAACGTCATAGGTAGATAGATTACAGGTTACCAGCAGCCATGGCGGTGGGGAGGAGTTACTAGGTGTGGCAAAAGGAGAGTTATTGCTTAATATAATTTCTGTTTGAGATGATGAAAAAGATGAGGTATGGATACTAGTGCTGGTAGCAGAATATTGTGAATAGAATTAATGCCACTGGATTGTACACTTGAAAGTGGTAAAAAATGAGAAATTTTGAGTTGTGTATTTGGTACTACAACAAACAGTATAAAAAAAAATTAAAGTGAAGAAACAGTTCTATCTTCTATTTTCCACCTCTCTTCCCAAGAGGTAACTAGTGGGAGATGAAGGAGGTACAACTGAGAAACTAGGATTTAACAGAATGGCTGTGGCTGCTGCCTCATTATATAGATGTTTCTTTTTAGTGTCTAATGTTTTAGAATAGCCTGAAGGAAATATTTGAGGTTGTTGAACTGTAACCCAGTCAGTAGCCCTGATCTTTGATAATGATTGTGTAACTATATTGAGGAACAAGTCAGTTGCCTGTGTTTGTGTGGATGTGCTTCTGGATGTTTTGTTCTGTTAACTAACACTGTCTTAGCCAACTCTACTGTAAGTCTGAAAATTGGGTGCAGTGCAATACTGGTGGTCAGTAAGAGGGAGGGGTAAGGGATATGGGATGTTTGAGGTTTTCTTTTTGTTTTTTTTTCTAGAGTAATGCTGGTGTTCCAAAAATGATCGGGTGATGAATGCACAACTATATGAACCATTGGTTGTTGTGTACTTTGGATGGATTGTGTAGTGTGTGAATATATCTCAGTAAAATCACATTTATAAAAAAAGAGATAAATTATTTTACCAGTTTCTTGAACATCTTTGGAGAGAAATTGTAGGCATAACCAGGTCTCTGAATTTGTGTCATTCCCCACACAAATGGTGGCATATTCTAAATGTAGACGATAACTCTTCAGGAGACTTCCTGAGTGAGCATACTATCTCTCCGTCGTTACTGCAGTTATTCAGCCCATTGTTGAAAAAGACAGGTCTGTTCCTTTGTAGAATGTCACTTAGTTTTGCTTGTCTGGTGTTTCCTCGTGATTAAATTGAGTATGTGCACTTTTGCAGTAATACAACAGAAGAGATGTTGTATCTTTTTTTAGATACTTCATGTCAGAAGGCACCTCACCTCAGTCCGTGTTATTGTTGATAAAGCAGATTTCGAGCACTTGGTTAAGGTGCAGTTTGTCAGGTTTCACCAATACAAATTTACCAATTTTCCTTTTATAATTAATAAGGAATCCCTGGGTAGATTCTTTGAGATAATATGTATCTTGTTCTTTATAAAACTCATTTTGAGAGTTTTACATCCACTGATGATTTTTGTCTGAACCAATTCTTACTGTGATGATTAAAAATGATATGTATTAGTTTTATTTTCATGGTCCTCAAACTCTGTTGAACTCTAGATCCAGGCTGTGTGAGTAGTGCTGTGGTGTGCCTCTTGGACCTGTCTATGCCTCCTGAAGTCTTGCTTACCATTTCTAGAATGCTGTACCTGCACTCTCAGGGAAAAAGTGTATTTCCAGGAAGAGCGAGTTAAGATTTGGGGCTCAGGATGATGATATCTGACACACTGAACTTGTTTCTATGCCCTCTCATTCTGGCCCCAGAGAAATAAAAACAGTTGCTTAGTGAGGTTGGTGATATTTTGTGTAGCTTCTGTGCCTTGAACTCTCTCTTCTCGGAGACCTTGTGCCTTGTCTAGTATTTGTTCTTGTATCTCACCAGGTTCTCTTTTTCTTTGGTCATAGAATCTAGATCTTCGGTTTGGAAACCAAATTTGGACTCTGGACTCTGAAACCCCAATTTCTTTAGCAAGTCGTTCTCTGGAACCAGTCCCAGGGTAAGGGCTTTTCTTGACTGCCTTGGTGAGAGCACATAATAGGGGAGAGGTATAGGGGGTCCAGCACCGTCAGGCTTCTCTGACTGGAGTCTCTGCAGGGGGACCTTGCCTGTGGGCTTGGCTTGATCCTAAGGCCTGCTCTGGTTCTGTCCTCTGGAGTGAGTGTCTAGCTCTTCGATTCTGAAACCAAATCTGGGTTCTAGACTCTTCGGTGTTAATTTCTAAAGCAAGTTTTTGTTTAGTAGCATAACTTGGGTAAGGTTTTTGGTTGAATGTGTCTATGAGGACTTTCACCTGATCCACTGTGAATTTGTTGTGACTGCGTCTTTGACATGTAGAGATGATTTCATTTATGGAGTTTTTCTGGGCCATGTCGAAAGAGATTCTTGGTATCTCAAACACGTCAGTAGGAGTCAATACTTTAATTTGTAACATTTCTTTTCCCACTTTTGGTCCAGAAGGCATTGTCGATCCCATGGTACCAGGGCCAAACTCATCCCCAGGAGTCATGCCCCATTTTGTCAGAGAGCCTGTCACCCCTGAATGTTATGTTCCATGTAGGGGTGAGGGTAATGATTTTCCTTGCAGAATTGGGCTTAGAGAGAGAGGCCACATCTGAGCAACAAAAGACATTTCCTGGAAGTAAATCTTAGGCTTAGTTGTAGGTAGTCTTAAATGCTCCACTACAGAAATAAGTTTCATAAGGGCAAGCCTTAAAATCAAGGGCTTGGGCTATTTTCTTGGGAGTTCCTAATGTTTGAGAGAGTACCAAGGATGTCTCAGATAGGAAAATTTCATATTTCCATATTTTTCCTCCACTCCCTCAGAGGACTCTACCAGTACATTTTTTTGAATTTATTTCATTTATTTTATTTTTTCACCACATAACTGTGTATTCATCACCATAACCATTTTTTAGACATTTGAGTCACTCCAGAAAAAGAAATAAAAAGAAAAATGAAAAAACTCATATATTCCATATGCTGTACCCTTCCCTCTCATTGACCACTAATATTTCCATCTACCCAATTTATTTTATTTATTTATTTATTTAGTATGCAGTATGGCAGGAGTCCCATTTCATTCTTTTTCCATGTAAGTGTCCCCTTATTTGCCCAATTTATTTTAACCTTTGTCCCCCCTATTATTTCTTTATTTATTTATCCATATTTTTTTACTCATCTATCCATACCCTAGATAAAAGGAGGATCAGATACCCCGATAAATCCCAGAGTGATTTGAACAGTGAATAAAAAAGTATTTACAAAGTCCCCTTAGGGGAACGGTAAGAAAGGGGGAAAATTCAGGTTCCACAAGTGGAGAATTCATGATATTTTCACAAGCAGTGAGGACAACCAAAGCAATAGGCTGAGCCCTCAACCTTGGGGTTTATTCATATGAAACAACACACACGCACACACACACACACACACACACACACGCACACACACACCTACCTGCAAAGGATAGGCTAAGCCAAATTAAAATTAGGCCTAAGAGTCACCCTCAGAGAACCTCTTTTGTTGTGCAGATGTGGCCTCTCTCAGCTAACATGACAAGCAAGCTCACTGCCCTCCCCCTCTCTGTGGGACATGACTCCCAGGGGTGTGGACCTTCCTGGCAATGTGGGACAGAAATCCTAGAATGAGCTGGGACTCGGCATCGAGGAATCGAGAAAATCTTCTCGACCAAAAGGGGGAAGAGTGAAATGACACAAAGTGTCAATGACTGAGAGATTCCAAACAGAGCCGAGAGGTTATCCTGGAGGTTATTCTTACGCATTAAGAATATTACCTTGTTATTCAAGATGTAATAGAGAGGCTGGAGGGAACTGCCTGAAAATGTAGAGCTGTGTTCCAGTAGCCATGTTTCTTGAAGATGATTTATGATATAGCTTTCACAATGTGACTGTGTGATTGTGAAAACCTTGTGTCTGATGTTTCTTTTTATCTACCTTATTGACAGATGAACAAGACATATAGATTAAAAATAAATAATAGGGGGAACAAATGTTAAAATAAATTTAGTAGATTGAAACACTAGTGATCAGTGAAAGGGAGGGGTAAGGGGTATGGTATGTATGAATTTTTTTCTGTTTTCTTTTTGTTTCTTTTTCTGAATTGGTGCAAATGTGCTAAGAAATGATCATGATGATGAATATACAACTATGTGATGATATTGTGAATTACTGATTATATGTGTAAAATGGAATACAGCTATGTGATGATATTGTGAATTATTGATTATATATGTAAAATGGAGTATCATATGGTAAGAATGTTTGTGTTTGTATGTTGGTATGTTTAATAAATAAAATTTTTAAAAAAGCATCAGATACAAGATTTTCACAATCACACAGTCACATTGTAAAAGTTTTATCTTTATACAATTATCATCAAGATTCAAGGCTCCTGGAACACAGCTCAACAGTTTCAGGGACTTCCCGCCAGCCACTCCGATAAACAATAAACTAAAAAGAGATATCTATATAATGCATAAGAATGACCTCCAGGATATTTTCTCGACTCTCTTTAAAATCTCTCAGTCACTGAAACCTTGTTTTGTCTCATTTTTCTCTTCCCCCTTTTGGTCAAGAAGGCTTTCTCAATCACTTGATGCCAGGTCCCACCCCTGCCCGGGATTTCTTTCCCATGTTACCAGGGAGATTTACATCCCTGGGAGTCATGTCCCATGTAGGGGGGAGGGCAGTGAGTTTACTTGCCAAATTGGCTTAGAGAGAGAGGCCACATCTGAGCAACAAAAGAGTTCTCTGGGGGTGACTCTCAGGCCTAATTTTTTTTTTTCAACCACAAGTATATTTTTACTACTACCCATGCTCCCATTAAAGTACAGTAATGTATGTGTTGTCTATTGCTGTGTAACAAATTACTCCAAAACTTTGTACCATAAAACAAGAAATATATACTCTCTCACGTTTCTGTGGGTTAGGAACCTGAGAGCAGCTTAGCTGGGTGCTTCTGGCTCAAGTTCTCTCATGAGGTGTTTTAGTCAAGCTGTTGTTTGGTGCCACAGTCACTGAAGACTTGATTGGGGCTGAAGGATCTGCTTCTAAACTTGAATATGTGGTTGTTGGCAAATTTTAATTCCTCATGTGCTGTTGAACTGAGATCCATAGTTCCTTCCTGTGCCACATGGGCCTCTCCATAGAGCTTCTCGTAACATAGCCACTTGTTTCTCCAGCATGAGTGATCCAAGAAAGGGCAAGCCCAAGGTGGAAGTCACGGGACTTTTATAGTACAACCTTTTATGTCACAGCCCTCCACTTCCACCATTTATTCTATTCATTAGAAGTGAGTAAGTCCAGCCCATGCTTAAGAGGAAATCATTACACAAGGGTGTGAATACCAAGAGGTGTGGTTCATTGGGGGTGATTTTAGAGGCTGCCTATCTTAAGTAATTTTTGGTTAGGTCAATATTCAGTGCTTATATTGTTATGACTATATATCTTTACAGGGTAGCCATGTACTAAAATTACATTTATCTTATCATTTTCTCCTGAGAATTAATTATCTTATTTTTTCTTTGCTTAGTTTTCTTATCTATCACTAATTCACCATCAACTATACTGCCAGAATTACTGCTTTTCAGTATATTCATATACATCATTTCATACATTTTATTCTTTCGGAGTAGTCTCTCTGCTACAATGTTCTTAATTAGCCCTAATTTTTTTTTCTTTATTAATTTTTAAATTTTTTTTTAAAACATGGCAAGGAAGAAACACAAACATTCTTAACATATGATCATTCTGTTCTACATATATAACCAGTAATTCACAATATCGTCACATAGTTGCATATTCTTCATCATGATCATTTCTTAGAACATTTGAATCAATTCAAAAAAAGAAATAAAAAGACAACAGAAAAAAATTCATACATACCATACCCCTTACCCCTCCCTTTCACTGAAAACTAGCATTTCAATCTAAGTTTATTTTAACCTTTGTTCCCCTATTATTTATTTGTAATCCATATGTTTTACTTGTCTGTTGATAAGATAGATAAAAGGAGCATCAGACACAAGGTTTTTATAATCACACAGTCACATTGTGAAAGCTATATCATTATACAATCATCTTCAATAAACATGTCTACTGGAACACAGCTCTACATCTTCGGCCTAATTTTAAGTAGGCTTAGCCTATCCTTTGCAGGAATAAGATTCATAGGGGCAAACCCCAAGATTGAAGGCTCAGCTTACTGATTTGGTTGTCCCCACTGCTTGGGAGAATATCAGAAATTCTCCAAATGGGGAAGTTGAATATTTCCTCCTTTCTCCCCAGTCCCCCAAGGGGACTTTGCAAATACTTCTTTACTTTCCAAATTACTCTGGGATATATTGGGGTATCACACTAGCCTGGACAAACCAACAAAATCTCAAGCCCTATTTGAGATTCCATGTACTTATGATGTTCAACTAAACTGACCATACAAGTTAAATTAGGAAATGCACTACTCAAAATATAGATTTTTCACTAAATAAACATCTCTCCCTTTACTCTCAAATAGAAGTTGAAGTTTTAAAATATGGACGATTATCATCCTTTACCCTGTATTCTGATCTACCTTAATCCTATCCATATCAGCTTCATTCATGTCTCTACTTGATGTTTGATCACTTTTTCAACTTTTTTTTTGCACTTTTTAAAATAATTTTTTATTCATTATAACAACATACAAACATAAACATTCTTACCATATGATCATTCCATTCTACATGTATAATCAATAACTCACAATATTATCACATAGTTGTATATTCATCATGATCATTTCTTAGAACATTTGCATCAATTCAGAAAAAGAAATAAATTCATATATACCACACCCCTTACCCCTCCCTTTCATTGATCACTAGTGTTCCAATCTACTAAATTTATTTTAACATTTGTTCCCCCTATTATTTATTTATTTTTAAT
>PVIY010058502.1:0-12439 GCA_004026745.1 Myrmecophaga tridactyla | reverse complement strand
TGCTGGCTAGTTTTTGCCTTATGTGGCATATATTCTTGGTGTTTTTTGTTTCTTTGTTTTGCATGTTGCATAATTTTTCATTGAAATCTGAACATTTTAGATAATATAGTGTAACTACTTTAGTATCAGATCCCCACCCCCCAGGTCACATTTTGTTTTTGTTGTTTTCCTAATTCCTACATATTAGTTTAAAGTGTCTCTCCTGGACTGACTCCACAGATCCTCTATCCCCTGCAGTGTGCAGCCACTGAACTCTCTACTAGCTTTTTTCCTCTTATTGATGGAGGTAGAAATTGGAGCTATCCTGCCACAAATCAAGAAACTACAAAGTTTGCCTGAAAACATCAAAATCTTGGCAAGAGATATGGAACAGATTCTCATCTTGAATGCCCAAGAAGAAGGCAAATCTTCTTAAATGGATACCAGTCATATTGGAGTTAGGGCCTATGTTAATCCAGTATGACCTCATCTTGCTTTATTCTATCTGCAAAGACCCCATAAGCAAGGGTTCTGGCACACATGAACTTTGGGGGGACACTATTCAGCATCGAACAAAGAGAAATAATGTGCTTTAATTCAGTGTTTTCTATTATTTCCGCATTTATCTTAGTTTCCTTATTTTTAAAAGTGAAAATAATAAAACAACAGTATTGTTGTATTTATTAAATGAGATAACACATGAAAAATTGGCATTTTGATAAATATTAGGTCATTTTTCCTTTCAAAGCAGCAATCAAGGATCCCTGAAGATAAGTAGTACACATGAGTGGATGAGGGAAGAGAAGGACACATTATGGGAATTAGACGCAACAGCCTTGAGGAGTACCGAGTTTTGGACACTTGTTTAGAGAAAGAGTCACAAAGAATGTGTTGCAAAAAGCCAAACATCACTAATCTAATTTTTTATGATTTTACCTGCACCTGTTTTATTCCCTCTGCAGTATAGACAAATGAATCTTTCTTTGCAGTTTCATTTTTGCAACCACAGTCTACACTTACCATTCTCTTAATCTGTTGTTCTTCTATATGTCCCATCTTTACTCCACATTTCAGAGACATTCAAAGAATGTCTTTGGCATTCTTGAATTATCAAGATACCACAATATATGTTTCTATAATTTCAATAATTTTCTATCCTTAAACATTTGTGTTTTCTCCATGTTTCATACAGTTTTCTCTAAATAGTTTCAGGAATCCTACCGTTGATATCAGGTACCGCATACTTGAATCTGGGCTTTGCTTGTTTGTTTCCTTCAGTTACTTCATGCATCATAGTGCTCTGAGATGAAGCTTTTAGAAACAAATTGACATTTTAATAAGAGATTATATATGTATAAAACTTATGCCATACATATATGTGTTTAAAGATGAACATTACCATAAGTTTTTGTTTGTTCTTTTTTTCACATGGGTAGGCACCGGGAATTGAACCTGGGTCTCCAGCATGGCAGGCGAGAACTCTGCCACTGAGCCACTGTTGCCTGCCCAACCATGAGTTTTATATAAACTTACATATAGATAGATTTTTAATTATAATTATTTATAAGATTCTAGTTTAAACCATATGCTATCTAATTTCCTGGTGTCATGTGTCTTGATTTCTAATTTTTAATGTTTGTTTAACCAATGTAATAGAGTTAGTATAAAGAAGTTAAAAAGACTTTAACATTTATTTCTACACTTAACAAATTATTAAATAGTATAACCATTTTAGTTGTTAACAAGTATAGTTTACATATCCAGTATATAGTCTTAAGATGAACATATAAGATTCCACAATTCTTAATTTAAAGGGTAACAGTGTATGGCTAATGTTAGAAAAATCTGCCATCATTGATTAAGGTGAAGTAATGCTTTCTAAAGCTATTATCTGCTAAAATCGATGGTCAAAGGATGAGAAATCCAGCTGCTTCTATTGCTACAGTAGATTTGAAATGGAAACTCTATAATATTTTCTCAAAAAGAAATAAACTATGTTCTAAAGGTTTTTTTTTTCCAGCAGGGGGAAAAAATGCCCTGGAAAAACTTGCAAATGCTTTGTCGCTTCTGCAAAACTGTGAAAACACCAAAGCAGCCAGTTTACTCATCCCTAATTTCCCCAGATGGCCAAGTTCCCACTAACTCATCAAAGAATGAGACACAGACCCACTGCCTTTATGTGTCAGTTTGACAAGACATAATGTCTGATCTTGTTTGTGTATGCCTTTCCCTTCTACCTCTAGCCTGCTTCACTACTGGTGGTCTGCCCATGTGCAACACAGATGTTACTCTCTCTCGACTGTACGCTTTATTTTTCAAGTAGTTTTGGAGAGCATATGTTTCCATGGGAGCATGTTCCTTCCTTCTCCCAACACTTTCTTGTGCTACATAAACAGTCTTCATCTGCCCCCTCAGATCTGGGGCACATGAGACTTTCACAGATGATGATTTCTTTTTCAGTCTGTTTGTCTCTGGTGAACATGGTCTTCAGATAATGTCTCTATTTCATCCCTGTTCCAAATGACTCAAAATTTTCCCTCTCCTTTCAACTCAGTTTCCTTCCATGACTTCAGCATGCTTTCATTCCCTTTCTTCTGAGCCTCTCTTTGTACTAGCTCTCCAGATGGGATCAAGGATGAGCTCTTCATGCTCCTCATTTTATTCTCCTTGCAACTATTTGGTTTGCAGGAAAAGGAAGAAACAAATTTCACACATTAAATATTTCACATGCATGGCCACCTACATTTTTTTATTTGTTTCTTTGACTTTTGGTGTTCTTTCATAGTTTATGTATTTATATTTGATAGCTGTCATGTTTAATTGCTTTTTCATGTGTACCATCTCTTGACAAATAAGGGCTGAGTAAATATACATACAGAGGCATATCTATGGCAAAAATTATATAAAAAAACATGGGGGTAACAACTATTTTAATCTAAATTTTCTTTCTTTTGTAAAAGAGGGATTTCAGCTACTCTTTTATTCATTCAACCCATAGTTTTTGAACATGTATTATGTGCCAGAAATTCTTCTGGGTGCCAGGTTTATGGCAATAACAAAATAGGGAGAGCCTTTCTTTTCTTGGAGTTTATATTCTGGTATGAGAGACAGATCATAAACAAGTAAAGAAATAATTAAGATAATTATGAAAGTATGCTTATAGAGCTGAAATCTGAATGACAAGCAGAAGGACTGATACAAAGACCAGTGGGATGAGAACTCCAGACAGAAGGAACAAGTGCAAAGTCCTGATAGGACCCAGTTGGCATGGATGAGAAACAGAAGAGAGCTCACATGGCTGCAGCATCACACCAAGCAAGGTAGAAGAGGATGGTCACAGTGTGGGAGTGGTAGTAAGGGAACTGACAATGGAGGGCTTTTAGAAACAGAGTAGACATTTTCAATTTTATTCTCAATGTCCTTGGAAGGCATGGAGGGCTTTAAGCCTTAAGCAGCAAAGTGGCAATATCTGATTTATGTTTTTGAAACATCACCTTGGCTGCTGCAATAAATTATTGCAGCACTTGTAATAATTTTACAAGTGCTGTAATAATTTACTTCCTACAAGGAAGAGGTAGGAGGGAGAACAGACATGATATTTTATAATGATCAACCTTAATATAATTGTGATTGGCCATAAATGATTTATTTTCATGTAAGACTTTGCTAACTCTTGTGTTTCCCATCTCTCCTCTTAATTAGCTTGCAGTATCATTAGTGTAAGGATGATGGCCTCTTTATATTTCAAATTTAAATTCCCTTCTGTGGTATGTGAGGATTTCTAGAATTTTACCCTTGCATCTCCTTCCTAACTTCAGAGCTTTCCCCTCCCATCACAAACACATTGCTTTGTAAATCTCAGCTCCACTGAACCACTTGCTGTTTCCCGACTGAGCTACATGACTCATGCTCTATCTCTGATCAGCCCCAGACATCTGTCACTACCTAGTGTGTACCTTTTCCATAACCTGCAGTGGCTTCTTCTACCTAAACTCCCCAAACATAAATGTCTGTGGATGAGTAAAGAATGCTGGAAAATGCTAGAGAGCTAGAAAGGACAAACATTAGTAAAACTTTGATGGAAAGATAAGGACCTGTTGACTTCAACCCCAACATGCTAGGAAGACTGTAGAAGAATTTTAGTGTGAGAGTAACAAGATCAGATTTGTCTTTTAGAAAACTGGCTGTGGTGGTATATAGGCAGCAGGAGAGGATGGAACGGCTGAACTGAGTTTGGAAGCAGGCTATTATATTACTAGTGATATAATAAATAGTAATTATATATTTGCATATGATTGTTATATCACTAGTAATATGATAGCCTGGGGGTTTGCAGCCTTCACATAAATACACACACACATATGCATGCACACAGAAACAACCGTGAAAATGCAGAAGAATGGGTGCAGAAATATTTAAACAGTAACTTATTGGTGAATGGTATGCAAGAGTATGCAGTGCAGAGAGAAATGATGAAGACTCTAGGAACCCTCTCATTTCTGTTTTGACCATCAGGTTCAGAGTGATGCGATTCACTGATGTCAACTTTTGGGGTAAGCATCTGAGAGGCAGGGGGTGATCTTTCATTAACAATAATAACCATCACAACCATAGCAATATGATTCTTTCAAGCACAAATGCCATGTTTTTTTGTTTTACAAATTAACCTGTATCTCAATTATTTGACCTATTATGATTTATGATTTTCTCCTTTTTTGATAAATTCATTTTGAACTTATTAACTATTTGTAGTCATGTGGAAGTAGAAGAATTAGTGCTTCCCGTACTTTGTCCCATATACCTAGAATAACAGTGGTCCCTTAGTGGGCAGAGGCTGGGTTGGGAAAAAGTTGGGTGATTTGGGAAAACACTGTTCAGGGACACAGGAGAAATCAGGACAGGGCCAGGAATACGTCACAAGCCTTTCATTCCTTCTCTTACCATTTCATCATAATGTCCCTGTCTCCCTTCTACCCAGTGCTGTGACCTTCATTTAACAGATACTCAATAACTACTTCCTTATTAAATAAATGATTTATATATATCTATTTTTTTCTCAAATGGGTAATGGAAAGCTTCCTCAACTGATAAAGAAACTTTAGAATCTCTTAAATCTTGAAAGCTTTGCCAAAGTTTTGTCATTGTTTGCTTGCATTTTGTAAACTTCCTCTTTTGCTAGGTATTATTTTTAAACTGAAAAAAACCCACTCTGTGATTTGTTTATATAGAGTATGTGCTCTTTTTGCTCATTGTTTTGCCTCCCTCTAACTCATTTTTTAGGTTAACTCTATAAATGGATTTACTTATTTAAGAATTTTTGCAAAAAGACATTTTCAGAGAGTTCAAACTACTAAAGTAGGGAATATGGTAAAATAAACCAAGCATCATTACCAAATATTCACCTTGATTTTAAAGTGTATTCATTTAGAAAATGTTTAGTGAGCATTTACTGTGCCAAAGCATCCAGATACATGCAGTGAAGTTGCTTGCATTCCAGAGGACAAAGAACATAGACAATTAACCAGATAAGTAAATAAAATAGGTGGTGATAAGGACTAAAAGAAAACAGAAGCAGGAAGGGGTATATATAGAGAGAACATATGTTCCAGGTGGCCAGGAACAGTCTTGATTTGTGCCTCGTGACCCAGCATAATTATTAATAGTGTGCTCTTTCACTCTCAAATTGGCCAATTTAGAAGATGAACTATATAGTAACTCTAGGTATTGGAGTGCTGGGTAGGAATGGGTTGTGATTTCAGATTGAGTGACCATGAAGTCTTGGTTGAGATGACATTTGAGTAAGACTTGAAGGGCATGAAGGGGGAGTAATCAAGACATCTTGGGTGCAAAGTTTCCAGATGTATGAAACAGCAAGTGCAAAGGCCCTGTGAGTGCATACTTCACATGTTCAAGAAAAAAAAAGGGAAGTGTAACTGAAGGAGAGTAGAGTGATGGAGGGTGATGGTAGAAAGTGATGAGAGCTAAGAGACAAGTGGGCTTTGAAAAGTACAGGCCTTATAAGGCCTTGGTAGACTATCAACTCTGAGTGAGACCAAAGCCAGTTCAGGACTTCCTACATTGTAACATGGTCTGACTTATATTTTAATTGGGACTCTTTGCCTGCTGTGTGGAGAAGAGACTGTTGGGGAGGACAGGTGGAAGCAGAGAGGCAAGTTAGAGGTTTATAATTATTCAAGGTGGAAATGATGGTGACTCAGTGAGATTGGTGGCAAATGAGAGGATGAGAATGATTGGATTCTTGAATAAGTGGATATAAGAGAAAGAGAGAACTATCACAAAACTCTGAGGCTTAGGTTTGAACCACAGGAAGAGTGGGTTCCTTTTTTACTGATACGGGGAAAAGACTGAGTTAAGAATAGGTTTAATGACAGATTTGGACTTTTAAATTTTACATAAAATGTAAGATGTGTATTAGACAGCCAAGTGGACATATCAAATAGGCAGAAAAGAGCCAGAGATAGAATTTTGGGCTCCATTACCACGCAGGTAGTATTCAAAGACATGAGGTAGATTAAGTCACAGAGACAGTACATCCAAAGAGAAAAGAAAAGTGGTTCAAACAGGGACTCAGTCCTGAGACATTCTGAAGTTTAGAGGTTCAGGAAATATGGAAGGATAATCACAATGGAGAGAGAGATTTTCTAGCAGGTTGACAATTATCTTCAGGTGAAGGAATTATGATTTTTTACTTTTACTATTTTTTAATTTTCTAAAATAAGTAGGGTATATATTTTGTATATACAGTTCTTAGGTGTACAGTTCAATAAGTTGATAATTGTATAAACTTATGTAACTATCTTCTAAAACAAGATGTAGAAGAATTCTATCACCCCCGAAAATTTTCTGTCTCTTTCTCTTTCTAGTCAATCCCTTCTCTCAGATGCATCCATTTTCTGATTTCTGTTACAATGAATGAGTTTTACCTGTCTAGAATTTCATATAAATTACTGTTTTGCATCTTCTGCTCAGCATGATGTCTGTATTATAAATAATTACCTTTTGTTGCATATGTCAACAGTTTGCTCTTTTTTATTGCTAAATAGTATTTCATTGTAGGAATAAGCTATTATTTGGTGTCCCATTCTCCAGGTGAGGGGCATCTGAGTTGTTTCCAGTTTTAGGTTATTATGAATAAGGCTGTTATGAACATCCTTGTAGAGTCTTTTTGTGGACATATGTTTTCATTTTGCTTGGATAACTACTTTGGAGTGAAATTGCTGGTCATAGGGTAAATGCAATTTACCTTCATAAGAAATAGCCAAGCAATTCTGAGGAATGCTTGCTTTCCCTATGGAAAGTGTTTTAAAACAAGATAGTTGTTTTCTAAAGAATTTTCCCTTTTTTTGCTTTATGAATTCCCACTTTTAAATATTCATTATACCTTTTAATGTAAATCCCTGATTTGAAATCTTGTCAAAATATTTTAAGTGGCAGTTTTTATGGGTCTATCTTAATGTGTTAGTGTAAGTTGCAAGTTGATAAGTGTAACTGGGATAGATTGTGGAGAGATTATTCATTTCTTAATTTAGCGTTATTGCAATTATTTTATTAAGCTCTTGGCTCAAGCAGAGATGGGAAGGAGCTCTCATTACTCCTTTGATTAGTTGGGAAGCTACTGTCCTAACAGGAGCAATCCCAGGGCTTGCTCTCTTCCTATCTTTCAAAGGCATATCTTAACTTCTTCCTTTGTTAATTTCTTTTAGCTCCAGCTTTATCCATTTGGAAGCAAACATGTTGAAGACATAGGGACTGAGTATAAGTGAGAGCCAGCAGACTGACCCTTCTCAGTGACTACTGGCAAAAAGAATGCTTTCTTGTTAGAGTGGCAGAGGTGGCAGCAGCTAAGGCAATTAAAGCAGAGTGGCTGAGGTGCCAGCTCAGCCTCGAGTCAGGCACGTGACCTGGAGAAATGTCACCCACAGGGTAAGAATGTGGCTTCAAATGTGGTTTATCTTACCCCCTGCTCCAGTGCTTCAACACATTTTTAATGTTTATATTTAGCTGTTTATTGATGTTATAGTTTTGATAAATGACAAATTATTGAATTTTAATTTATCATGAGAACTTAAGCTTTGTACCTTGTATAAAACTGGGTGAAGGACTGCCTATGTAGCTTAAAGCCCTAATTAAAGTGGCATTTCTACCTTGCAACAGAGTTGTAAAAGCATTAAAACAGTGGTTCTCAATGGGGGAAAATTTTGTACCCCAGGGGACATTTGTCAAATTCTGGAGACATTTTCGTTGTCACAACTTGGAGGGGGCCATTACTGGCTTCTAGTGGGTAGAGGTCAGGGATGCTGTAAATATCCTGCAATGCACCTGACAGCTTCCCACAACAGAATTATCTGGCCCAAATGTCAACAGTACTATTGTTGAGAAATCCTGAGTCAAATGATCAGTTTGGGTAGGAGAATACTTTTAAAACCTGAAATTACAGACCTGTAGTGATTTGTCTTTCAGGAGACTGGGTTTTATAATCTGTTGGCTAAAAAGACTGACATAGGACCCACACTCCAAGGTGGTATTAGACCCAAGAGCTGAAACAGGTTCAAAAAGATATGGTAAATCTAGCTTTGACTTTAGGCAGTTGGAAATGAATTTTCCAAGTGTAGATATTGGGATCTCAGTTGGGCTATAAGAGAAGCAAAGCTTGCTGTGTTGATTTATTCTCAGTAGGAAGGGCAGGGTCTCAACTAAATAAGAGAGAATGTGAATAATCTATTGAAGTACCCCCCATTATTTTTTATCATAGCATGCCCTTTTCTTTCCTAGCACTTTGATAAACTTACAATTATTATTGTTCTTATTATCAACCTACTATCTGTTCATCCTATTGGTCAGTAAACTCCATAAGGGCAGGAGTTATATATGTCATTCAGTAATGTATGTCCTGTATTGAACACAGTGCCTTGTCATGGTAATGACATCAATAGATAATATTTTTGTTATATCAATGAATTACACATTCCTGTAGTTTGAATGCTCACCATTATCCATTTCTATTTAATAACAGAACAACCTTCATTTTTCTACCATCTTCCTTGAGAAAGGAAGCTTTCCCTAAGAAAGCTCATACATTATCTTCCTTTCGTTCTATTCATTTAGAAAATAAATATTAGAAGTTGGCAATATAGAAGGACCCTTTACTTGACCCGGTTCCATATTATGTGTAGGTACCTTTCATGGCTGAACTATCTCTGGCAACTTTTCCTCTTTTCCTGGGCTCTGAAAAGCATGGAGAATATGTGTTTTTGATCTTTGTACTGTAAGGATGACAACATGAGAAGCATACTTCAAATTGGCCATCAGTGAGCAAAGAGGAGAGGAAAAGAGGTGCAGGAACTGAAGGATCAGAGGAGTCAGAAAAAATGAAGGCAAGAAATGAGTTAAGGAAAAGGGAGGCATTCTGGCTGAATAATACAAAAGATGATAGTCACAACCATTGCTGAAATGAAATATAATAAGATTAAAAATATTATCTGGAGAGAGCAGAGCATTTAAATGGCCCTTGGTGAAACAAGAAATAAAACCAAAATAAAAAACCCAAACAATCCTTGTATTACATGGCAGCTTTTTATCTTTTCATTTGCAGTATTATTTGCAGCTCCCTAACAATTCTAATGAAACATATGCTACAATGTCAGCATCTTTAAAATTGAGTATAGATATACACTATCACACACTCTCTATATGTTGATTTCCATATGTAGTGCAGAGAGTATTTGAAGTATCTGAATCAATATTTATGTGTCACCTCTGTGGCCCTAACTAAAGTCTCTTTCTGTGTGATTTTTAGGACTTTGGAAGGCACTTGGAAATTGAGCTGCTCAGAGAAAACCACCACTCCCTTTACAGTAAAGCGAAGGTCAGAGAAGCACTATTAGAACTCCTGGATTTTTCCTGTCATTTGAGAAGTTAAGCAGCCTTTGGGAGCCTTAATTAATCATATAGCTGCAAATTTATATATTTTATGACAAACTATTTACTTGGGAACTTATTTATAAAGCTGTATAAAGTTTTAGATACAATTCATATTTAGTGATACACTGAATGAATCCTTTTCATCAAAACCATCCAGTTCTTTTCTTTTATCAACTTACCAAATTTTGTACATCTGTTATCTTATTCATCTTTTAAATATTTTGTCCCCAGTAGACCGTGCTTCAGGTATCATGTTTTTTGTTTACGACTGCATACCTAGGAAAGTACCAAGTACTCAATTATTATATTCTGAATAAAGAAATGTTTGAATTGTGCAACAGTGGTGACTTTGAAAGGCCAGAATTTACTAGTCATTGTATTTATATGTCACAATGAATATTCATGGTGAAATAAACGTTCCATTTTGGAACATTCTTTCCCTTTTTGTAGGCATCAATAGCCATATATAAGTGTTTTTTATCTGATAACTGCGTCTTAAATTTTATTCCCACATATTCAAAATGCACTGAACTCTCTTATCAATCTTTCAACCCAAAGGTTGGCTTCCAAAATTTTAGCAATTTGAAATTAAGTTGCCTAATTTTTTTTCTCTGAAAATTTTGTATTTGGTTTCTGATTAGGCAGTCAAATGCAGTGTTTCTATTAATTTATTTCCAGGCTGCGATCTGTCTGCTCCCAGATAGGTTCATGGACAGAAATGATTGCCATGGGTGAAACCTCCCCTGCCCCACCCTCCATTCCCAATCTCCAGTAGCTCTTAGTAAAGGTAATTGATGCCTCCATAAAACATCATGTTTAACTTTAAGCTCCCTTAAGCACTCATCCGCTGATCATTTGGCTCTTTCTGCAGAGTTGCAGGATGGCTGCTGAGTCTGTGAAGCAGGCCCATTGACTGATTTCCTACAGGTTTTCTAGTTTAAAGTTGATTCCTGTCTTCAGAATTCGGGACATGAAAGGGATATGTGAGGCTTTTAAGAGAGATCTGCCTATTTCTTCTATTTTACTGTCTTCATATGGAGGCAATTTCCTGTTGGTGTTACCGTAAGAAAAATGTTCTAAAATTGGAAATAAGGCATGCTGGAGGACTGCTTCTCAAACTTTCAAGTCACCTGGAACAACTCAGAATGTTGTTAAATGCTGATTTTTATTCAGTTCATCTGGGGTGGGGTCCTAGATTCTGAATTTTGAACACTGCCAGTGCTGCTAGAACAGGGATTCCATTTTGAGAGGTGAGGTGCTAGGGGAAAATTGTTAAAGTCCCATTTGAAAGGCCATTTCAGTCTCTAGAGCCACGGTTCTCAAAGTTGGCTGCATAGCAGAATCACCTGGGGAGATTTATTTATAAAAGAAACGCCAATGAAGAAGCATCACCTGGCCTGGAGTTGGAATGTTTCTGGCAGTGGTGCTGAGCTAACTCTTCCCCGCCTACATATTTTTCCAAGCTGCTTCTTAGGACTGCTGGCTTCCATTGGCAGGGTGTCAGGCCAGGGGCTGGCATGCTGCCTGTAGCAAAGTAAACTGACCCACTTAAGAACCAGACCTGCAAACTTGGCTTTATCAGCATAGTAATCTTAGCAGAGGCACAAACCTGTCATTTTATCAGCTGCTTGATCACACTGAAAGTTGTCATTTTAAAATTGTTCTGCTTCTCAGCCAGAATAAAGAAGCATTGTTTTAGAGATGGGTATATGTGAATATACCTTTGAATATGAAAACATATTATAGATTTAAAAAATAGCTAAATGGATACTTATGTTTCTTAAAAATGTCTTACATAAGGAAATCAATAAAGATATTTTAGCCTGTGATAAGTTCATACCATCTCTGTTTTTAGGACTTCAGTTTTAAAATTGTCTTTAAACCAGGAAGCATGTTTTACCTAGTTAGCTTTGTTTATTGCCAAATATATATATAAATGTGAAACTTTTAATTTTTGCAATACACAGTAAATATGTACATACAGAGTCACTATGAAGGAATGCAGTACCTCAGATAGAAATGTTCCCTTTCAATTTTGTCCCTCATAGAGATTGTCTACTTATTCTGAAAATGTAATTACAATATATTTTGATATTTTTTATTTGAAAGTGCTGAATTTACATGGTCCATTCTTCAAACATCTTTTTTTGAATGCATATAATTGAAACAACTAGGAGTCATTTGAAGTCAAATCTGCTGAGTAAAGTATGGGTTTAAGTTGTTTTAATTAACTGTGGACAGGGTATGTGGTGTGATAATAAATCAGAAAGCTGCTTTTCTCAAGTTGCTTTTATAGTCTTAAAGGCTCATCCCAATAAGAAGTTTATAAAATGTTTTAAGATGATGGAAAATTGAAGAAATAGTAAAACCTGCTATGATGACTCTATCAAGGACATTATTTATTTCAATATATAGGTTTTGAAATTATTTGTATTTTGTTCTTTTTGTTTTTGATTCAGTCACAGATTTAATATTCCAGAACATTTTCAAAAGGTAGTATTGACATGATTGATTCTAA
>PVIY010058501.1:0-12437 GCA_004026745.1 Myrmecophaga tridactyla | reverse complement strand
GTGAGTTTACGGGTGTGTGTGTGTGTGTGTGTGTGTGTGTGTCATGATCAAACAATTGCTTCAGCCCTGAGACACCTCCAGGAAAAAGGCTGACTGGAGATACCCGAGATAATAAAGAGGAGCTAAGCCTAACCTCAGCAAGACAAACGGTCCCAGCACCAATGCCCAACACTAGCCCTTTTCCTTCTTTTTCGCAGTATGTAACCCTTTAGGGTCCCCTCCCAGCCCAGGCCACTCGGCGTTCCCATGCACCCACACAAGCAGCACCCTATTTCTGAATGCCCCGTAACCTACCTCCCACATCACCGCCACCTCCGCCGCCAACCGAGCCGAGCAGCTCCCAGAGAGCGCGGGAGACTCCCCACCCTGCCCACCCACCCCGCCCCCGGCCGGCCGCTCGGGTCCCCCACCTCGCGCGCCTACGATCGCTGCGGCCGGAGGCGGCGAGGCCCCCGCAGAGCCCCCTCGGCCACCGCGCGAGGGGGTACTACTCACATCGCAGGCGGGAGAAGCAGCCCATGTGGTTCTCGAGAGCCGGGCAAGCTGCAAGGGTTATTCCTTAAAGTGTTCGGGCGTCCGCAGTGAAGTGGGCGCGAGGGTCCTCGGAGGAGGAGGGCAGAAGAGGAGGAAGAAGAAGAGGAGGAGGAAAATAAGGGGATCCCAGGCAGGTGCCACGTTAGACCAAGGCGCCGGTGCCCTTCAGCTGGACGACTGGAGAGGTTCCCGCCATGAGCCGCCGAGGGAAAGCCCGAAGCGCCCGCGGGAGAAGCGGGAGCGCGTCCACTCCCCAGCCTCCGCCAGCCCTGCGCGCCGCGCTAGCGACCGCAGAAGCGGCAGCGGCGGTGGCGGAGGCGCAGCCTCGTCCCCACCCCCAGAAGGCTCCACGGACAATAAATCCTGGGCGGAGAAGAGACGAGCAGGAGAGCCGAATCGTGCACCCAACTCCGAGCCGCCCCCACCCCCCCTCCTGCCCGCTGCCGAGCCTCTGCGGGGCGAGGATCCCCGGGGGCCGGGGCGCAGCCGGCGGCTCGGAGGGGCCGTGCGCTCCCGCGGCTGCAGGCGGCGGCGTTGGCCTGAGTGGGCGGCTTCAGGTGCCGCCGGCGAGAACCCGCCGCCCGAGGGCTGGGTGTCCGTGGCGTCAGGCCCGGGGTTCGCCGGGACCGGGGATCTCCTCGGTGCAGTGGCTCCGCGCACAGGTGCCAGGATTGGCAGGCGAGGAGGCGCCGCTCCAGGCTCTTGGCTGTGTCTCCCGCTCTCCCCGCCCCCCCCCCCCCCCCCCCCCTCTCTCTCTCTCTCTTTTTTTTTTTCCACCCTCTTTTCCGACGACACCAGCTGCAGCTGCTTCAAAGTGTGAAAAATGTCAAGGAGATTTTCCAGGGATAGAAGGGGGTGACCACGTCCACAACCCTCAGCCCCTTTTTTATGAAATCCTCGCCCGCCCCTCTGACCTCTAGTCGGGCTCCCCCAAATTGTGAGAAGAAAATTCCAGTCCGGTCGAGAATTGAAATGCTCGCCTTCTCCCTGCTCCGTCACAGGCTGCCTCTCCGGAGCAGGGCGGGAGGCTAGGCCGAGCTCTCTGGGTTCCTCCTGTCGCCCGCGGTGCGCGAGGCGAGTGGCACGAGGCAGGGCGCGGGGCAGCACGCGGCAGTCGGCTCCTGTCGCTCCCGGACGGGCGGGGGCGGGGGGGGGGCGCTCGGGCTGCGCGGCGCGGGGTCCTGCGGCGCCCGCTGCTCCGAGACCCGAGCGGCACGCGGCCTCTGCGCCTCTCTGCGCGCCCCGGCCCCGGCCCCAGCTCGGTGACGCTGAGCTCGTGGCTCCGCAGGCAGCTGCTCCTGCTATCTCAGCGAAGAGGCGGCCAGGAGCGCCTGCTCGGGGTTTCCTCCCCCGCCCGCCTCCCCTGCTGCAGGTTGTTGGCTGCCGAGGAGGAAAGTCTGTGGTTGCGGGTCCGGTCGCTTCACATCAGACGCGGAAGTGACCCTGGTGCCTGCTCTTAGGTCCCCTTCTCTTCATTCTGGGGCCGTGGTTTCTGCCCTGGGAGTGCGCAAGAAGAGAATGGGTTTCCCAACTTCCCCTCAAGTGTTCACTGCCCGTCTTCCCTTCAGGAGCACGCACACTCTCACACTCACACACACGCATATATTTCCTCACAGAGGGCACACTCAGAGACACTTTCTCTTCACACTCTTTAAACTCTGGTAATCAGCGGGTTTTAAAATATATAGTGACGAAGACAATTATGAAACAAGTATTACAGCTAGACTTATTCTTTAAGCACATCTGGTGAATTCCCTTTAAAAATTTGTGTCATAGGTATTATCCTGAATTTGTTCTTTTGGGGGGAAATAGGCCACAGGTTTGTTCTTTCTTCATTTGAGAGAGGAGTCTTCTCTAGCTCTCTGATGATTCAGTCAAACCGTGTGTGGCTTGCAGTTGCCACTCCCAGATGGATGAAGGCTCACAGTTTAGTTTTTTTTAAATGTACTTGCTCATATTATTGTATTTGGAATGTTAAAGTCTGCAAGGTCAAAAATCATCTTCTTGGGCTGCTAGGGATTTTCTAAGAAGAGACTTCAGAGACTGACACCTAATCTGCAGAGTACAGAGGAGAAGGAGGATTATTTCCATTTTACCTGAGCCATAAAGTTGGGCCTACTTTGGGGACATCTCAGTATGTCATATTGTATGCATATGGGAGGGAAAAGGAGTGAGAGTACATTTTGAAATGTCAGATCACTTGATCAGTTGTAAAATGTGTTTAAAACTCACCACAGAGAAACTGTCCTGAAATGGCAATGAGGTGAAAATAATTGCTAAAAGGACAAAATTTGGAATTGAACTCCAGCTTTTCTCCCATAGTTTTGTTCTTGTAAATCTCTGACCACATCTCAGTGTCCCAGCTGGATGACCCAATGCAATTCATTCAGTAGTGACATGGAAAATTTTAGGTAGTGATTTAAAATCTACTTAAAAAAAAAACAAAACTTGATACATTAATACTATGATTACAGTGTTCTTTATAAGTTTCCAGTTCTTTTTATAGTTTACACAGCGCTTTCACATATATTCTTCCGTTTTATCCTTACCTAAACTTATCTGGTATATAATGTTATCCACATTCACAGAAAGGACACAAAAGCTCATCTCAGAAAAGTACCCAGTTGCCCTATACTTGAACTCAGATATTTTAACTCTAGGGTTATTGTACTGAAATATTTGACAAAATATATATTCAAAAATCACAGCCAATTATGAGTAATTGCAGATCCTCCAAAACATGCAAAGTTACTGCACGGTGTCACGTAGAACTGTTTGCCTAAAAACAAAACAAAACAAAAATAAAAACTGATTCCTTACTAATGGGGAGAAAGATATTTTTGGAACCCCAAATGTGGGTTCCAAAAATATCTGCTATAATCTATTTCAAACTATTAAATATAAAAGGGTCTTTGCCCTTTTATCTTATCCTAGATCCTAGATTTCAGACCACCAACACCCAGACGTGTATGATGTGATGTAATGACTATGGGTTTTGATAATCATGATTTTAGCATTACAATAAATAAGAAAGAAGAAGGGGTTGAAGCCTCTTCAGAATAGGCTTTGGATACAGTGGCCCATTTTTCCCCCTAAGATTTATGAATCTTGAACAAAACTTGGCCACCTTTACTATTTAAACAATGAGGCATATTGCAGAAATTTCAGTGGTCATATAGAATTACAGAACTACTGAAATCCAAATGTAGGTGCTGTCTTCAAGCTCCTGGTTGCCCTGTCATCAACCTTTTGGAAATCCAGATGACTGTCTGAAAACTGGTGAAAAACAAATGCTAAATATCCTTAGGCTCTTGTTCAAGCAGAGGTCCAACACCAAAAAAAAGTCACAACTTTAAAATTTACATCAAGGCGGTTTTAACAGCTTAGTTGTTCAGATTATATCTACAAATGGTTAGACATCAAGCCTATAAAATTTATAAGTTGCTAATCAACTCCTTTGACTCACACCAACTCAATCTTTGAAGTGATAGTCTGTTCCTAGGATAAACAGGATTAACCTTATTTGAAAATAAAAGATACTTGGTGGTAGTAGCGGCTGTAGAAACAATCAAATGCCAAATATCTTCCTAATGTCCCTCATTCAAGGCCTGGAATTTCACCTTTGTCTTTTTTATTTCCTCATGACCATTTCTGATGAAAATACAACTACTTACAGAGCGCATAGCACATTCAGATGGATCAACTGTTAATATAGTAGCATGAGTTAGCTTAAACGGATGTTGGTCCTTGGGGAAATAGAAAGCAATTACATTTAAATTTTGATATAGAACAAATGGAGATACAAGTTTGAAGAGCTCAAAGCAGGTGGACAGGGGTAGGACCTGAGCAGCAGGTACAATGACCGTAGGGAGTGCTCACTTGTTGTGATTAGTTTCTTGGGTTTTTGTTTTTTTTTTCCCCTTTTTTTTAAATTAGAGAAGTTGTAGGTTGACAGAAAAATCATGCATAACATACAGACTGTCCATACATCAACCTATTATTAACACCTTGCATTAGTGTGGTGCATTTATTACAGTTGATGAAAGAACATCTTTATCGTTGTACTATTAACTGTAGTATAGTTTATAATAGGGCTCACTGTTTATTTTGTACAGTGCTATGTTTGTTTGACTTTTTAAATTTTTATTCTAGCAGCATACATAAGCTTAAAATTCCCCCTTTTAACAATATTCAAATATTTAATAGAGGGCTGTTAATTAAGTTCGCAAAGTTGTGCTGCCATTATCATCATCCTGTACCAAAACTTTATAATCAACCCAAATAAAAATTTAAGCATTAACTCTTCAATCCCCACTCTGACTCTGGCCCCTGATAACCTATATTTCTGATTCTGAATCTATGAGTTTGCTTATTCTATTTATTTCGTATCACTGAGACCAAACAGTGTTTGCTCTTTGTGTCTAGATTATTTTACTCAACGTAATGTCTTCAAAGTTCATACACATTACATATATCAGAACTTCATTCTGTTTTAATGGCTGAATAATATTCTATTGTATGTATTTCAGTTTCCTAGGCTGCTCAAGCAAATATCAGGAACTGGGTTGGGTTAAACAATGGGAATTTATAAGCACACGATTTGAGACTGGGAAAATGCACAAATCAAGATGTAATCAGGGTGATGCTACATCCCACAGTAATTTGGGCAGATAATTAAAAAAATATATTTGCAAAGCCCCCTGGAGGAGTGAGGAGAAGGGAGGAAATATTAAACTTTCCCACCTGGGAAATTCCTGATGTTCTTGCAAACACTGGGGACAACAAATTCAATAGGCCGAGCCCTCGATCTTGGAGCTTTCCCCTCTGAGACATTCCTGCAAAGGATAAGCTAAGCCTACTTATAATTAGGTCTAAGGTTCACCCCCAGAGAACCTCTTTCGTTGCTCAGATGTGGCATCTCTTATCAGCAGATGAACTCACTACCCTCACCATTTACATGGGGCATGACTCCAGGGGATGAGCTGGGATTGGCATCATGGGATTGAGAAAGCCTTCTTACCAAAAGGGGGATGAGAGAAATAAGACAATGCATTATTTTGCATGCCCACAAGCAATGAATGAGTGTTTCTATGATTCCGCTTCCTCTCCAACACTGGCAATTTTACATTTTTTTAAAAAGTAGCTATTCTAGTGGGTGTAAAATCGTATTTCATTTTGTTTTTGATTTGCATTTCCCTACTATCTAATGATGCTTAACAACTTTTCATGTATTTTTTGCCAGTTGCATATCTTTTTTGAAGAAATGTCTATTCAAGTCTTTGCCAATTTTTTAAATGAGTTTTGTCTTTTATTGTTGAGTTGTAGGTTTTCTTTATATATTCTGGATATAAAACCCTTATTGGATATGTGGTTTCCAAATATATTCTCCCACTGAATAGTTTGTCCTTGTATTTTCATGATAAAGCCCTTTGATGCACAAAATTTTTAATTTTGATGAGTTCCTATTTATCTATTTTTTCTTTTGTGTTCATGCTTTGTGTGTAAAGTCCAAGAAACCATTGACTAACACGAGGTCCTGAAGATGCATTTCTACATCTTCTTCTAGGAGTTTCACAGTTTGGTTTTTTATATTCAGGTCTTTGATCCATTTTGAGTTAATTTTGTATATGGTGTAAGATAGGGATCCTCTGTCATTCTTTTGCATGTAGATATCCAGTTTTCCCAGCACCATTTTAAAAATACACTCTTCTTTCCCAATTGATCTGACTTTGCAGCCTTGTCAAAAATCATTGCAATACATGTGAGGGTCTATTTCTGAACTCTCGATTTCATTCAATTGGTCTCTATATCTCCACCAATGCCAGTACCATGCTGTTTTGACCCTATAGCTGAGTAATAAGTATTCAAGTCAGGAAACACGTAAGTGTGAGTCCTCCAACTTTGTTCTTTCTAAAAATGGATTTAGCTATTTAATTATGTAATAGCTATTAAATTTTATGATAGCTGTTCAATTTATGCAAAGAAGGCTGTTGGACTATTGATTGGGATTGCATTTTATCTATAAATGGTTTTGAGTAGAAATGACATCTTAAGACTTCTGAGTCTCCCAATCTATAAGCAAGGACTGTCCTACCAATTATTTAGATCCTTTTTTATTTATTTTATTAAAGCTTTGTAGTTTTTCATGTATGATTCCTGTACATCCTTGGTTAAATTAATTCCTACATATTTCATACCTTTAGCTGCAATTGGAAATGGGATCTTGATCTTGATTTCCTCTTCAGATTGTTCATTACTAGTGTGTAGACGCACTACTGATTTTTTGCATGTTGGACTTGCATGACACCACATTACTAAATTTGTTTAATAGCTCTAGTAGCTTTGTTGTAGATTGTTTTGGTCTATTTATAGGATGTTACTTCTTCTTTTCTGATTTGGATGCCATTTGTTTTATTTCCTTTCCTAATTACTCTGATTAGAACTTCCAAGTACATTGTTGAAAAAAGTAATGACAGCAGACATCCTTGTCTTGTTCTTGATCTTAGAGGGAAAGCTTTCAGTTTTTCACCACTGAGTATGATATTAACTATGAGTTTTTCACATATACCCTCTATCATGTTGAGGAAATTTCCTACTATTCCTATTTTTCCAAATGTTCAATAAAGGGTGCTGGATTTTGTCAAATGTCTTTTCTCTGTGAATTAAGACAACTATGTTTTATTTCCCTTCATTCTATCAATGTGGTGTTTTACATTACTTGATTTTATGTTGAACCTCCCTTGCATACCTGGGATAAATCCCACTTGATCACGGTGTATAATTCTTTTAGTGTGTTATTAGATTTGATTTGCTGGTATTTTGCTAAGGATTTTTGCATCTATTGTCATAAGTGATATCGGTTTTTAATTTTCTTTTCTGGTAGTATCTTGATACGGCTTTGGTATTCGGGTGATGTTGGACTCAAAGAAAGTTTTAGGAAATGTTTCCTCTGCTTCAATTTTTTGTAATAGTTTGTGCAGGATTAATGTTAATTGCTCTTGGAATATTTGATAGAATTCAGTTATGAAGACATCTGGTCCTGGGCTTTTCTTTGTTGGAAAATTTTGATTTCTGATGAAATCTCTTATAATGGATTTGTTGATATTCTCTTTCTCTTAGAATGAATGTAGGTTGTTGGTGTGTATCTAGGAATTTCTCTATTTCATCTAGGTTGTCTCATATTTTAGCATGCAGTTATTCATAGTATCCTCTTACAATCCTTTTTATTTCTGTAGTGTGAGTAGTAATGTCACATCCCTTATTTCAGATTTTATTTGTGCTCTCTCTTCATCTCCTCTTGTCTTCCCTCCCCTCTCTTCCCCTCCCTTCCCCTCCCCTCTCTTCTCTTCTCTCCTCAGTCTCAGAAAGGGTTTGACAATATTAATGACCTTTCCAAAGAACCCACTTTTGGTTTTGTTAATGGCCTCTATTGTTTTTTATTCTTTATTTCTTTTATTTCTGCTCCAATCTTTGTTATTTTTCCTTCAATTCATTTTGGGTGTAGGTAGCTATTCTTTTTCTACTACCTCCAGTTGTGCAGTTATATCTTTGATTTGAGCTCTTTCTTCTTTTCTAATGTAAGCTTTCAGGTTTATAAACTTCCTTCCGAACACTTGCTTCACTGCATCCCATATATTTTGATAGGTTGGTTCTCCTTTTCATTCATCTCAATGTATTTGCTGATTTCCCTTGTGCTTTCTTCTTTGATCCATAGATTGTCAAAGAGTGTGTTATTTAACTTCCATATATTTGTGTATTTTCTAATTCTCCACATTTTATTGGTTTCAATCATCATTCAATTGTAGTCAGAGAAGATGTTTTGCATAACTTCAGTCTTTTTAAAATTATTGAGACTTGTTTTGTGTCCTGACAGGTGGTGCATGCTGGAGAATGATCCATGCGCACTCGAGAAGAATTTCTACCTGATATTTTGGGGTGCAGTGTTCTGTATATGTTGATTAGATCTAGTTCATTCATCATATTATTCACGTTCTCTGTTTCCTGAATGATTTTCTGTCTAGACACTCTATTGATGAAGGTAGTGTATTTACATCTCCAACTATCATTGTAGATGTGTCTATTTCTCTCTTCAGTTTGCCAGTGTTTGCCTCATCCATTTTAGGGTTCTATGTTTGGAAAAATAAATATTTATGACTGCTATTTTTCTTGGTGGTTTGACCCTTTAATTAAAATGTAGTATCCTTCTTTGTCTCTTGTAACAGCTTTTGACTTAAAGTCTATTTGGTCCAAAATTACTATAGCTATCCCAGCTCTCTTTTGACTACTGTTTGCATAGGTTATCTTTTTCCATCCTTTCACTTTCAACTTATTTGTCTCTTTGGGTCTAAGGTGAGTCTCTTATAAACAACATTTAGTTGGAGCATGCTTTTGTTATCCATTCTACCAATTCATCCCTTTTGGTTGGATTGTTTAATCCATTAACATTCAGTGCTATGACTGCAAAGTCAGTACTTTAGTCATCTTGTCCTTTGGTTTTATGCAGCATGTATTTTTGTCTCTCTTCCTTTATTGCAACCTCCTTTTCTATGTAGTTGATCATTTGTGATGCATCTGAGTGATCTCTTTTTCATTTCCACTTCTGTATGTTTTAAAAAGACTTTATGATTCATTTGCAGCTTATATTACACAACCTATCTTCATAACCTACTAATTTGAAAAGATGCCAACTTAACTTAAAAAGTATACACATGCTTTGCTCCTGTTTCCTTCCTTTCCCCCCTCTATGTTGTTTTTGTTCCTAATGAGAAATTGTTACTTAGTTTTACTGAAGGTCCCTTGTATGTGATGGTTTGCTTTTCTCTTGCTGCTTTGAGAATTCTTTCTCTATCTTTAGCTTCTGACATTCTGAATAGAATGTGTCCTGGAGTGTGTCTATTAGGATTTATTCTGTTTGGAGTATGTTGTGTTTCTTGGACATGCGTTTTTATTTCTTTCATAAGAACTTGGAAATATTTGACCATTATTTCCTCAAATATTATTTCTTGCTCTTTACTTTTCTCTTCTTCTGAGACTCCCAAGGGATATATTTGTTTGCCTCCTTCTATCATTCAAATCTCTTAGATACTGCTTAATTTGTTCTGTTCTTTTCTCTATTTTTTGACTATATGATATCAATCATCCTGTCTTCTAATTCACTGATTCTTTTTAGTTCCCAGTCATATCTGCTGTTGTATGCCTCTAGTTTAAATACCCATTATTTTTCTTTTTGTCTCCAGAATTTCTATACACATTTTCTAATTTTTCTTTTATTCCCTCACACATTGTCTTCTTTAGCTCTATATCCACCATTAGTTTATTTCTATCCATATTTTCTTTCATCTCCTTGAATTTATTTAGAAGATTTGTTTGCACTTATTCAATTAATTTTTCCAAAGTTGGTGTCTCTTCTGAAGTTTTAATATGTTTCTTTGACTGAACCATATCTTCCTGTTTCTTAGTATAGCTTGTAATTTTTTGCTGATATCTGGGCATCGGATTATTTTGATGTACTAACTCTGAAGATCAGTTTCTCCCTCTTAGCTAGGACTTCATTTTTGATTGGCTATATGTTAAGGCTCTTCAGTGCTTGGTCTAACATGTATGGAGACTTTAGAGTAGTCTGTGTTTAACTGTTCAGATTTTCTCAGTTTTTCTGTACCTGTCTCTTTTCCTGATTATGTGGTACAACTTTTAAGATTGACCTTTTATGTGCAATTGTTTTACCTCCAGGAGAAAGCTTCCTTTCCAATGTTCCTTCTCTGGGTATCCTGATCAGTTTTATTTGTTTTTGTGTAAAATCCCCAGATCCTGATTTTTTAAAACTGCTTTCCCTCATATAGTGTCCCCCTTTTCATTACATTTTTCAGGCCTGAGTCCTGTCCTGCCTTACAGAAATTGTTTTCCCTGTTTCTCTCCCCTATGAGGCTTTCTGCATCCACTAACTTCCTCCTTAAGGTAGGCACCCCAGGAAGCCAGATGTGGTCTATGTTGTAAAAGGCATCTTTTTTTGTTTGGTGTTCTAGCAATTAGAGACACCTCTTGCCACAGTTCTTCCATGGTCTGTTTCTCATGAGGATACTTTTCTGTATGTGTTCTCCAACCACTCTGGTTCCACCTTGGCTGGCTGTAGCCTTGGGTCCCTGTGGGCTTCTAACTCACTGCTGCGAGTGGCTGTGTGGCCTGCAGCCTTATCAGGAGGTCCCAGGCTGTGCTGCCACTCTGTGACCCTTAAGCTGTGTGACGCTGAGTCATGGGGACGGGTCCATCTGGCACGTCTGGGATGTAGATCTTTATCTTTTTAGGGGGGTTTGTTTGTTTTTTCTTCGTCTTTGATTCAACATTTGTATAGTCCTTCTCCAGTCTACATTATCCTCCAGAGTTCCAAGTAAGTGTGATTTGTCCTTCTATTAGTTGTTTCTGAAGGGATCCTTTTCCGAGGAATGTCTTCCATTTGCCACGTTGATGACGTCACACGTTGCAGTTAGTTTTTGAAAAGCAAGGGAGAAGCTCTGAATAGAAATGGCAGTAGATCATTAAGGTTCTTCTTCAAAATAATTTATTAGATGATCTTTACTATGAAAATGATTTCTTAGAATAACATTCAGCTCTAGTTACACAATATGAATTTTTATTATGATTTTAATTGACTTAGATAATTTTTTTTTATTTTTAAACATTTTTGCAATATTTGTGATAAGCAAAAATACAATGAAGGGGTGCAAGGGTAGCTCACTGGTAGAATTCTTGCCTGCCGTGAGGGAGACCTGGGTTCGATTCCTGGCCCATGCACTTCCCAAACAAACAAACAAACAATTCAACAAATGGTGCTGTAATAATGGGATACTCATATGGAAAAAGAATGAAATGTGACCCCGCCATACAGCATAGAAAAAAATAAAACAAAAAACAACAACGAACACTTCAAGAAAGAAAGCATTGCTGATATTATTGAATCCTCTTTCCTATTCTTCTATCCTGTTCCACCTCCAAGTTAATCTCATTTTTAAACTTCATCTTTTTTAACCTAGGTAGTTTTTTTCTGATTTTACTGCTAACAATATTTTGTATTGATTTACATATTTAATCCTTTATAAGTTACATAATGAATATATATGATTTTGTAATTTGCTTTTGCTTCTTAAAAAATCAACATTATGTTTGTGAGAAAGATTCATCTTGATGTATTTCACTCTGGTTTACTAATTTTAGGGCTGCCTGAGAGTTGATTGTATGAATTTATGCTGCTCTGGTTTACCAGCTTTCACTGCTGCATGATAGTTGATTGTATGAACTTATGTTCACACTCTGCTCGCAAGTTTTGCTACTATAAGTAAAGCTCTTATAAACACATTCTTTACATCTCTGTGTATATGCATAAGAGTTTACTGCATTGTAGAGTATAATATATTTAAAATTAAATTGTTTTCAGGCAGTTTATATTCCTACTAGCATTTGTAAAAGTTTCTGTTACTTCATATCCTTGAAGAACTTTGAATTATCAGACTTTTTCATGTTATCCAGCCTGAAGGGTGTGAAAGGATGCTTCATTATGGTTCATATTCTTATTATTCTGCTTATTTATGAGGTTGAACACCTTTTCATATGCTTATTTATCACTTACATTTTCAATATGAAGTGTTTTTTGTATATTTCACTCATTTTTCAATTAGATTTTCTTATTGATTTGTGTATATGTTATCAGAATCCTAATCCTTTGTCATTATAGCTAATCATTGATTTTCACTCTAAATATGGTGCATTTTTTCTGAAAACCAATTTCAATTTAATATTGTTAACTTATCAATATTTTCATTGATGGTATGTGTTCTTTAAAAAATCTCATTAAGAAAACCATTACAACTCCAAGGTTATAAATAGATTTTCCTATAATGTATTCCAACATC
>PVIY010058500.1:0-12440 GCA_004026745.1 Myrmecophaga tridactyla | reverse complement strand
ATCGGGCCCCCACCCACTCCCCCCTGGGCCAAGCGTGCTCTCCGCGGAACATTCTCTAAGAGATGCGCTTTAGCTGTCAGCCTCCCGCAGGCGTTTTCTGACATGTTTTCTCTGGAATGTGCACATACATCACAAATCTCATCACAGGCTAAGGAACGAAATGTTCAAGACGATCTCCTCCTCAACCTGATTTACACAAACTAGTTCAGTTATTTTGTGTTCCCTCTTATTAACATGTCTGCAGCCTGCTTGGACTCACCAAGCAGGTGGTCACGTTTGCTACAGCAGCGTCCATTCCGCAGGTGGTAGAGGTTGAGGAAAAGGAGATCTGCACAGTACAACACAGCTGAGCAAATCTACTTTTAATATCAATTAAAAGTCACGATCTCAGGAAAAAACCAATGCAGGGCAGCTTCTTCGGTGCCCGCCACAGGTCCCACGTGTGAGTGGAACAGGTGGCAGCGGAGACCCCACGGAACGGGGCTTTGCGTCCACAGTGGCCGCAGACAAGCACTGCGGCACAGGACAGACTCCAGATGCCCTTCTCCAACACTCACGGCTCTGCTGCAAACGGTGGCCTCAGAGTTCACAGGTCCCTACTGCTACCTCAGCCACAACACAAAATGGAACAAACAAACCACAACAAGTTGTCTGGTTTTCTCATCAAAGCCATGATTTTTAAATTAAGAATCCAGAAGCAGTTTAAGAAGTCGTCATGAGGGTGACCCGGGAGGAAGCCGCCTTCAATCCCTGTCATCAGACCCAAGGAGCCACCTCACAGGGAAACTTAATTCAAATAGATCCTTCTGTCTGTCTAGCACCGTTAAGCATTTTTACTGCAGTTAAAAAAAGGAAACTAACTATAAAGACAACGCTGGCCCCACACATTTTTAACTCTAAGATGCCTCTTGAAAGGATCGATCATCACATAAGGAGGAAAAGAGCCTCGTACCGATGAGCGGAGACTTCCTGCAGTAGCCATCCCTCACCTCCACGTAGTCGTACCAGCACAGGCTGCTCTTGTAGAGGTCCATTGTAGTGAAGTTCAAAACAATCTGGAAACAGTGAAACAACAAGCCGGTGAGAAAAAACGCCTAATGGCTCATGGCTATCTGATTCCTGGAGGGAAGGAACTCAGCATTGCAGAGAAAAGGGATTCACAGTGGTTCTTTCTTCTCCTCTGTTAGGATTACCCTGATACTTTTTCCTAATAACAAACATCTCAAAGCAACATATTTTCATTCTCAAACAATGTTTAATTGAACAAACTAAATGTTTTAGAAATTAACCTGAGCTTCTGTAAAGTTACTGTAAACAATTGTGAAACAGAGGTCTTTCTTCAAATAGTTTATTTTTATACCACTAAGATAAATGTGACTTAATTCATGAAAAATTCTGATTTTTCCCATGAATGTCTTTTCCTAATAATTTATTTCAAAGAAGACCAGACATCTATAATTATGTTAAAAATAACTGCCATGTGCCCTAGTCTATGAACATAATATGATTGGATATGTTGAAATGATTTAAAGGCAGCCCTAGAATTTAAATGTATCCATGTAACCACAATCAAAGTCAGATGTCACTATGCTTCTCTAGATTCAAAAGTATATATTCAAGGACCCTTAAGGATAAAAGACCTTGCCCATGATCGTTTATTCTGTGTATTGTTTTGCAATAATGTTGCTTTTTAAAAGAAAATCCAGAGTGGTGCAACAGTGGCTCAGTGGCAGAGTTCTCGCCTGCCAAGCTGGAGACCCGGGTTCAATTCCCGGTGCCTGCCCATGCAAAAAGAAAAAAAGGTAATACACACTGCACAATTTTAGGAAAAAAAGCATTCTTACTGTTTTTATAAATGAACTGTACTTTGCAAGTAATTAGCCTTTATTACTTGATTACAACAAAATAGAGCCAAACTAACATGCACTTACCTGATGTAGTAAAATTATTTGGGGAAATTATTTTTTTTATTCAAAAGTTCATTCTAACCCTATTCTGCTTGAGAAATCTAAAACCCTTAAGGCCTACCTGAACCTGTTCTTTATCTAGAAGGTAAAACGGACTTCTACGAAAAGCAACAGATTATGAGTATTTGAAGCACTATATGACAATAGTTTACAGCAATAATCAAATAATTCTTTCGTGACAATACAAAAATCTGAATTAACAGAATTCTCTTAATGAATGACAAAAGAAGAAAATGAAAAAAAATATAAGTAATCAATCCTGAATTCACGTATCAGAAAAGCAATGCACCTATTCTGTGCTTGAAAATACATCTTCCCCCGCTTTCTTGAGCACAATATTTAACCAAAAATTAAACACTATTATGGCAAATCCACCCTTAACTAGTTTATCCCTTTTCTCAGCGAAGATACAGTAAAACAGATGGCATTTCACGTGCCATCCTGTGTCTAGGTACTACAACAGCCATGGGTAAAATTCTTGCTGAAGTTGTGTTTTAATTGTCCACACAGATTACCTTCTTTTGATTACAGAGATAGAAATTAAGAATTTATCAAAACATAATGAGAGCCATCAACACTTTTATAATGGAATCAACATTTCACCATTAAGTTCAACCTACTTCAACATATTTTCAGTTTCTTAAGTAGTATTTTCTTGATTATAGAGAGCCGAAATCCACTAAGGATAAAAAAAATAAGAGACATACTTTTTAAAACATGTAAAACATTAGGTTGTGGGATAATTTTTTTCTATGGAATTTCACATTTATCTGTCTTCCTTGTTTGTAGTTTTCCTTGTTTGACTTTCCTTTGCCTAATTTTATCATTCCCAATATTCTCCAAAAATTTTTGTACAAATTTCCAAAATATACAAGGAGAAACCAGTAATCATTTCCCCTCTTTTTCAATAAACCTCAACACGTGATAATCAAAATTCTTTAATATCCACATTATTTCATGAAGTACCCAGCACTTTTCTCCTCCATCTCTGAACACCAATGCAACACTAGGTTATCCTGAGGGTCCAGCCAGGATGCACTTCCTGGCTCTCTCCTTAACTCTGTGTTCTCTGTAAGTCTGCTGCAGGGGGGGGCCACCGCCACCGCCCGATGGCATGCCATTCCATATAGATATTCTCCTGCACAGACAGCAGGTTCCGCCTGCACAGGACAGTGTGACAACGTGTTCATCTCTGCACAAGCCGCAGAGCCAGACAGAGACGCAAACAACAGAGCCCACAGCTGGTTTTCTAGCTTCCCCCTCGGACTTAATGGGTAGTTTTAAAAGGGTGTGCCCACAGCTTCAACTTCCTCCTAAATAGGGAAAAATCAGCTAAATTGGAAGTATGTATACCATCAAAATTGAAAACAATGTTTGGATAGCTAACATGTAGTTAACATGTGAAGTCTCAGAGCACACACTTGTGCACACTCATGCACACACATAGTTGTAAGGGTGATAACTCAAGGCAGAGACATTTCCTATCTTGTTTTCAATCTTCTACTTTAAACGTTCCTAAACACCATGGGGGAACAAAACTGGCCTGACTTTAATATAAAACACAGAGTCCTTTGGAAGCAGAAAATGTAATAAAGATAGGTTTCCAAAAATCAAACCTTAGGTCTATAAAAATAAAATTCTGGCCTTATGACTAAGGTTGCTAACAAAATCCATACTTGAATTACAAATTGAAAGCACTGGGAAAACATTTGGTTTTTCTATATTACGTTATTTTATGTAAACATGATGTGCCTTTTTAAAAAAGTAACAATATGAAAGCTACATAATATAATTACATAAATCTTTTATTTCTGATGTCAAATATATACATACATTTACTTGAAATTTATCATAACGCACTTGAGTCATGGAATGGAGGTGGGCATAAGGGACAGTTCTACCATGTCCTGAAGTCTGTTAGGAGCCTTAGCTGCTATTCAGAAAAGTGGAGAAATTGCTTTGCGTTTGCCTATTAAAGACTTTGTTTTCTATGCTGCGGAGTCAAGCATCTGAAAGAAAAGTGGATTGACAGCTCAAGGAACTCGGGCTTCAGGTCTCCAGACAATGTTACAATCGATGAACTTCCGTCAGCACAATTAGGACGTTACTGACGACTAAACAAATGCTGCAGCATGCCCGGAAGGTCAATTAGAATAACAGTTATACCTTACAGTGTGGAGGACAGAAAGCTGCAGACCACGCCAACCAAACTGATATTAGCAAATGCTTCTTTAGAGAGAAATCACACAATCGAAACCATCAAGAGAAAATAGCTTTCTGGGCTACCAGCCAGATGTTGGACAAGCCTAATAAACCCTCTAGAGTGACCACAGTTTTATTCTGAAAAACGAGGTTAATAAAGATGTGAGCAGACCATGGCCTGCAGCTGTGGCCAAAGCCTGCTTTTGTGAGTGAGTTTCGCGGGGGCACAGGTGCAGCATTCACTCAGTGCTGCTCACGGAATCATTGAGCAGGTGAGACAAAGGCTCACGGCCGGCAGAGCAAGGGTACTTGTTCTCTGTCCTTTATGGCAAAACTGGCCGGAGTGTGCATTTGTTGATTTCTAAGGGTTTATTCAGCTCTGAACTGGCTTGATGTTGAAAGAGGACAACCTCATCTTATCCTACAAGAAACATGCCCTTGACCGGGGACCAGAAGAGCTGAGTGCAGAGTCTGGCTTCTCAGTTTGCCACCTTAGTTAGCCTTTCCGAGGTTGAATGAATTTTCTTGTAAAATGGAGGTCACCATATCAGGCGTACATCACCAAAACGAAATCACCAGGACTTAATCAGACAATGCGAAGGGGAACAGTCAACCTGCAGCATCCAGGCTCTCATGAGTTATTACTTTTGAGGTACATATTTGGGCATTCCTTACAACTCAAAACCCGAGAATATATAAAATAAAGTCATCATCAAGCTTAAATGTTGAGAAGCTTCCTTTGACGTTTCACAGGAGGTTGAATTAAATCAAAAGAAGACGGACAGGAAGACCTGGGGTCTCGGTTTAAGACCCGCCTTAGACTGCCTAGTTGTGTGACTTCAGGCAGCTCCCCAACTCCATCGGGCCGAAGTACACGACAGGTGCAAAAGAGAAATTGGTCTATGCTATTGAAAGTCATTTTCTGCCTCAAACCTACATGAAAATAGCTGGATCTAGATATTTTGGTTTAACAACCCAACCATTCGATCGCGCTTACAATGGAAATTCTTCTTACTCCCTTTCCTTCATCCCATTCCAGCCCTTCGCCCAGATGATGAGCAGCAGAGAGAGACACACTCGGAAAAACTCCCTAAAAGTGGTCCTGCCTTCCTTTTTCTCTTCCAGTGCTTCCCACACTTCCTTTCTGCATATCTGCAAAAGCTTCACAAATGTGCTTTTGGTTTTCAGTTTCACTCTCCTTCGACCTCTGACCTCTTTAACCCCAATAAAGCCTGAATCCCACCCTGGCCTTGTGACCTCACACTCACTAGGGATAATTGCTGCGGCTGGGCACCAAAGGTGTTGGGGCTGTAACCTTCCTTTGTTGCCTTGTCTTTTTCTATCCTACACACAACCTTTGTCCTACTCACCCTAAAATTCCTGCTGTTATGCCCTGACAAAGCACTCCACCTTCAGCTTCCATTCCTTTAGCCCAGTTATTCTACCTGAGTTACCCATTCCCTTGGAACTCTTCACATCTGTCAATATCAGTATCAAATGCCACTATCTCTTCAGTCATGCTGGCATTTGCCAAGAAGACCCGGGGACTCCTACTTCTGTGAATCCATGAGAAATTGTACCTTGCCTTCTTCAGTTATTTTTCAAAGTTTGGCCTATTTTGGGGTTTTTCCTTGTTATAAGACAAGCAAGGATTTCTTTCACACACTGGAAGACATATTAATTTAATGGAAATTATTTACCTATAGAATAATTGATAAATTGAAGCAGTGTCCTGGGAATATAAATGCGATATTATGAATTGACCCCATATAAGTAAACCATAGATGAGTGGCTAAAAAGGAAATTTTCCAAAAAATAAAGTGGTCAAAGAATAGCTTTTGAGTGGGTTTTACAGTAAAAGAGAAAATATTCACTCTTTTCAAGAGACAAGCAACTTTGCCCTTATTCAAAGGCCAATCAATTCTAAGGGACTAAGTAATCAATATTATGTGCTTCGGCCAGCTCAGCTCAGCCACACGCTCAGCTGCACATCACAGGCTGTCTCCAGGATGAACCATGCAAAACCAAGAGCTGCCTCAGACATTAGGAGTCTGGGAGCTGAATCCTAGGCAAGAATGCATTTCAATAGACAACCTTCATTTTCAAAAGAATATGATTTCCTGCAGAAACTAAAATATGCTTGTTGTAAAAAAGAGAGAAAAGAATGAAGAGGAAAAACCCATTTGCATCCCACCAGGTAGAAATAAACAATTGCTTTGGTATATATTCATCCATAATTTTTCTTATGAATGTAATTTATATATTAGATCTTTTCCTGCTTTTGATTTTTAACCTGTTTTTAAAATTTCAGAAAATATTAAGTGTTATCTGAAGTCATTTTTTTTGGCTTTCAAAATTTCCAATTTTTCATTATTATAAATAAATCTATCTTTGTACATGTCTCAGATAATTATAGTAGGATAAATTTCCCAGTAAAAGTTCAGACAGATTTTTAAAATGTGACAAAGTTCACCAAGCGTCATTCAGGAAGGTCATTTCAATTTCTACTTCCAAGAGCCATCCACATTCAGTCACCTGGTATCATCATCATCTCTCACCTCTGCCGAATGGACGATGAAACGCAAGAGCACATTGCTGTTTCAAATAAAATACCTTTGATAAGGAGTGAGAACAAGTATAATTTGATATATTGGTTGAATAACTATCTGCACTGGCACTTCAGTAAATTTTCTGTGTCCACATTCTACTGTAGCATTAATCTTTTCCTTATTGATTTATAATGGCTTTGCACATTAAAATCATAATCTCAGGTACGGGTGACGTGATTTTTTTTTCAACTTGATTTTTACTTGCGTCTTTGTATTTTTATAACAAATATTTAAATGTATGTAAATAATTCTAATAAACTATTATTTTGCATGTTCTTATTTTCAGTTCATGTACCCTTGACGTGCCCCCAGGTCATTGACCGAGCCCCAAAACCGAGCCACTAAATCTCCACGGGGGAAGCCATCCCATTTTACGGTATTTGCTTTTGCAACAAAGAAGCTAAAACAAGTAGTATTTGCTATAACTTTTTGCTGCTTCTCTTTCTCCAATTAAGGAAGCATCCTTCCACGCCTATTTGATGAGGTTCATTCGTTGCTGGTGCTGGATGACGAATAGATGGTCTTTTCTTGATGTAATTGAGATATACTCGTCTAACTTGTTAGTGTGGTGAGTTATTTTGTTTTTCCAATAAAAGAACTCTTGCATTAATGAAATAAAAACTGTCCCTGCTGTGGTGCTCAGCGTGTGTGAGTCTGCATTTGGTTCAGCCATTTGGGGGACATTTGTGTCCCATCCATGTGCAGATGTGGTTTCCCCTCTTACATTCCCCTTGTCATTAGTCTCACAGGTTTGTCACCTAACAGGAGAAAATCCTCCTTTCTATGAGAAGACTCATGACAACACATAGTAATTATTTCCTGCTTGGATGATAGGAACCTACGTATGGAGACATCTCAGCCTGAGGTTGTTGAAACAATTTTGTATAATAATTCAATTGAAAAAAATCCACTACCTTTAATGACTTTAGTAGTATCTGAGCCTTTTATTTCTTTTGTAGAAGAATTTAGTGAGTAAAAGTCTTACCGGAATTTCATTCAACTTTTTACTTATATTGGTATAATGTTGTTTGAAATACCCTTTTATTATCACGTTGGCACCTTAGTCATCTTAGGTTATAATAAACATCTTATTCCACTGTAGGTTCTCTATTATAATCTATTTTTCTTAATATGTCATTTCATCTGTTTTCTTGACTTTAAGGACAATTTAAAGAACCACCTTTGCCCACACTTTGTACTGTATGTTATTTTCATGTCAATAATTTCATATTTAATTTATTATTTCCTTCAAATGTCTTTTCACTGATGTAACATTATTCCTCTAACTTCTGTCTATGCATGTTTAGCACGTTAGTTCTGCACCATACTTATTTCTCAATTAAGCACTTGAGGCTGTGAACTTCCTTTTTAGTACTGCTTTGGTTGCATCCTATATGATTGACATGTAGTAGTTTTGTTATTTATAGTTAAAAATAATTGATATTTTTCTCTATAATTCTTATTTGAAATAGATATTTAGATGTATAGTTCTTAATTTTAAAATGCATGAGGATTTGTCTAATTATCTCTGAAGTGGTGCATTTTAGCTTACTTGCATTGGGTCTGAGATCATACTTTGTATTATTTCAGTCCCTTTACATCACTTTCTTTTACTTTAAAAATAATGCCTTTCTAATAACTTAAAAATAATGCCTTTCTAATAACTCGCGGAGTTAGAGTCATTGCCATTATAAACTCCGGGCTTCTCAGTCTCGCCCAGGAAGGGAGCAGGGCATGCGCGGCAGCGGCTGCGCGGGGCGCGGGCGAGCGCGGTACCGCACCTTCTCTCCGGGGGTCACCGACACCCGCCACACGCAGTGGGTGTACGAGGGGTAGCCGTTGGGGAACCCGGGCGAGGACAGGCTGCCGTTGGACTCCTGCAGGGTTTCTCCGCAGGCTGAAAGGAGAACGGAAGACATCTTTAATGTTAGAAGGGCCGTCTACCCACTGATTCCCAAAAGAAAGGAGCGCAGGCTTCAGCTTTTATGGAGGACGTGGGTGTCGTAAGAAGGCCTGCGCTGTTTTCGCATTTTGTAAAAGGCCTTTCCTTTCTCCGTCAGTTTTTCTCCTGTTTTTCACCAAAATTTCAGTGCTTGACGCCATCCCTAGGGCTACCCAGGGGCGGGATTATGAGACGTGGAATGTCGTATTCCAGCAGCCGAGAGCCGACCTGGGGATCAGGCACAACCCAGCCCACCCGGGTCCCAAGCCCCACCCTCCCGGGTCTGCACCCCCCACCCACCCGGGTCCCCCCCACCCCCACGGGTACCCCTCCCCAGGTCCCCAAGCCCCACCCAGGTTTGCACACCCCACCCAGGTCCCCAAGCCCACCCGGGTCCCCACCCCCCACCCGCCCGCTGGCCTGGCCGACATGGCTGCAGGGCCAGGGGATTCAGTCACTAACAGTGAGTGTGCGGTGCCACAGGACTTAATAACCGGTGCTATATAAACGTTTAAAAAGAAATGTTAATAATAGGTTAATTAAGGAAGTAAAAAGGTATCATACACAGTGAAAAGTTTTCTCAAAATAAGCAAAACAAGTAAAATCAAAGATAAATATCACAGATGATTCTTATTTTCTAATAAGCTACAGACATTCATATATCCATTTCTTTTCTGTTGGTCATAAGTAGAAATTGCTGGGAAATAAATTATTATATTTTCCTCTTACTGAGCCTAACTTTTTGAAAACAATATTAGTCTTTGAAATTGCAAATTATCAGCTGCACAGGCTTAGAATCCAAACGACTTCACTTCCAGGGCGAGCCCCACACAGGCCCAGGCTGTGCCACTGGCCAAGGCTGGAGCAGAACCTCTGCCACGGCTCGCAGGACATGGCACGGGGGTCAGACGGCGCTAAACTGCTCTCTGCATCCTTAATCAAGGATGACCCTTCACTGCAGCCAGTCACCTCACTAATCTCCACTCCACAACTCAAAGGCAGCGCTCTCTGAAGGAGATTACAACCAAAACTCACACATCACCATCCTCGGAGACAGAGCTAGCAGCAGAGCTTCTCATCGAATTCTCAATAACTTACAAACAGCTCTGCATATCTGGAGTCAAATGAAAAAATAGCATAACCTTGTAAATATAAAATAGAACTGTAAAGGTACTCCTATTCAACATAAATAGTTTTTTAGAGCACAAATATAATGATGGCACACAGAATGCATTTAAGGCAGGCGTGAGAAATGTTTATTCTGATGAAGAGGCGGACACAAGCTACTTTAGAACCAGACAAAAATGCTCAAGGTCAAAAAATATAGCCCAGCCCTGTTCTATGAATCATCTAGGGTACTGGATAAATGCAATATTACAAGAAGCCTGGGAAAATTGAAAATGTGTTAAGATTTCACTAATGCAAACAATGTGCTTCCAAACAGGATTCAGTTTAGATGCTAAGAAATCATTTGAGAGCTGAGCACGTTTCAGTGAAAAAAAGCTAAGTCACAGCAGTTTGAAAATATACACCGTAATGATGAAAAGCTCCACAAGGCAGAGAGAATGCTTGCAGTAGATTTCTTAAAGTGGAATTAAAACAAACGTATTTAATCCACGCACACAGACAAATAATACTGTCCTGATTTAAAAGATAATAGACTCTAAGCAAGGTGTAAGACAGAATGCAGCATATAATTTAAAAATTGAATAAATCTATAATACAGCTTTGTGCTTATTAATGCAATAAGGGCATATACCTATGGTTAAGCTGTGATGATCATTTGTAAATTTCCCTTAATAAATGTGCTAGCCCCTGGCTACCTTGTCTTCACCACAAGAGATGTCTTTGCAGTATTCCTGTTTGTTTATTTGTGCTCAGATATGAAAAGCAGACTTTATTATGCAAAGACCTAAAGGAAAACTAGCGAGGAAAACGTGGCACCACTATCACCGACTTAAATGTGACTCAGCAGGGCATGTGGGATGAGGAGGCAGGAGTTCGGTTCTGGCATTGCACGTGGTAGCTGTGCCACAGAAACAAGTGTGTCAGCTCCCACCCCAGGCTTCTGCACAACGGTGATCTCGTTAGCACACACAGAGGAAGGCTGCTTTGTAGGGTTCCGATGATACCATCACCGTGAAACAATTTTATCAAAGCTATTTTACTGACTCTATGAACCTTCTTTTTAATCCTTAGCTACTTCTTCCACAGGCGGGAGAATTTGTGGCCCTAAGGGTAAGAAAGTGTCTGAATTACAACCACTTCTTTGGTCATATATGGGAGGTCGGAAGCATAACATACAAAGAGCTATAAAGAGGCAAACTATTTTCATCACTGTTATTATCAAAGTTACTCTAGAAAAAACATAATTAAGTACTTAAAATTGTTATAATATGCTCTCACTTTTGAATTAGATAATTAATTGAATTAGTCCATGGTTATCTCTCTTCTTCTAGGATGGAAACTGAGTGTGATTAATTAGATTGTGTGTTGGTGAGGAATAATTACAAGTTTTGGTCCTTTTCATCACGGTTAAATTTACAGCTGGCTCAACTTTCATCTACCGATACTTTCCCCATCAACATGCCTGTAACCCTCATCCCATATCAAAGGTCGAGAACGTCACAGAGGGACCCAGGGCTGGGACCGGCCGGAGGGGAATGGAGAAAACCTGTCCCCAGTCTCACTTGGTTACAGGATGGCTTGTGACAACATCACTGCATGGGGAATATTTGCCGAGCAGATGAGAAAATAATCCATGAGCAAACGAAAAAAAAATAAAATAAAAGGCTGAATGCTTTTTTGGGCAGGTAGACAATATATTTTAGCTAACAATCTCATACATAAAAGTAAATATTAAAAGGATTTTCTATGCAAACTTACAGATTTATGCCAGAAAAAAAGAGATTAATACTTAGAAACCAAGAACCGTATATCAATGTAAAAAATAAATTAAATGGAGCGAGCATTTAAAACAATTTAAAGTTTCTATTAATCAAACCCAATGCAAATTGAAACCCACCTCCCATCTCTGAAAGCTTCACACAAATATTCATACACAGATATTTACAATCTACATATGTATCATACAAAAGCCAAAATTAGGAAAACTTTTAAGTTTGTGAAGGCCTGTGATATACGTGGCCATGTGTGAATAAACATATACTTTTCATATAACAAGGAAGATTCTAACCCTCAGAAGCCCCTCTACTTTTAGACACCAAATTTATATTTCTCTTTCACTTTTACTTCTGTTATGTGACTTGACATATCAAATTAAGGAAGACCTACTAGGACAATATTAGGGTTGATAGTTGGACTAAGTAGTAAGCAGTTATAAGAGGAAAATTCATGGAATTAATGAAAAACAAAATTAAGAAAAAATACAAAGATAAATAACTATAACAGAAGACATAAATGAAGCAGTTTAGAAATAGGAAAGCATAGCAATCCAGTATTAGAGCAAAGTGGACAATAAAATATGTAGAAAGTGAGAATGACAAGAAAAAGAAGACCTAAAGTGAGAGAATGAGAAAACAAATTAATACGACATGAAGGGAAGAGGATATAAAACAACTCATATTCCAGAGAACTCTTTCTAAGCAAACTGCTAATTGTAGATAAAAAGAAGATAAAGGTAAGATGGGAAGCTGTAAATGGACCATTCTCTAACCCCAGTGACATTTCTTCCCTGTCTGTACATAGGAGACCAGGGGT
>PVIY010058499.1:0-12442 GCA_004026745.1 Myrmecophaga tridactyla | reverse complement strand
CTATACCCCAAAACAGAATAGATCCAAATAGATATGCTCTAAGACACCTGCTAATCAGAATGTCAGATATCAAAAAGAAAGAGAGAATTTTGAAAGCAGCAAAAGAAAAGCAATCCATCACATACAAGGGAAACCCAATAAGACTATGTGTCTCAGCAGAAACCACAGAGGTGATATGACAGTGGTATGATATATTTAAGATTCTAAAAGATAAAAACTGCCGACCAAGATTTCTATATACAGCAAAATTACCCTTCAAAAGTGAGGGGGAAATTAAAATAATCTCAGACAAAAAAATCACAGAGAATTTGTGACCAAGAGACTGGCTCTACAAGAAATACTAAAGGCAGCACCAGAGACAGATAGGAAGATAGGAGAGAGAGGTGTGAAGAGTATAGAAATGAAGACTCTCAGTAAAGGTAAAAAGAGAAAAAAATTAGATATGACATATAAAATCTAAAAGCCATAATGGTAGAAAAATTACTTCCTTTTCTTCTATTACTGCAATAACAACATTAAATGTTAATGGATTAAACTCCCCAAACAAACTCAACAACAAAAAGACAAACCAATTAAAAGGTGGCCAAAAGACATGAACAGACACTTCTCAGAAGAGGAAATATAAATGGCCAAAAGGCCCATGAACAGAAGTTCAACTTCCCTGGCTATTAGGGAAATGCAAATCAAAACCATGGTGAGATATTATCTCACACCCACCAGAATGGCCATTATCAAAAAAGCAGAAAACAAGTCCTGGAGAGGATGCGGAGGAAGAGTCACATTTATCCACTGTTGATGAGAATGTAAAATAGTACAACCACTGTGGAAGGCAGTTTTGGCGGTTTGTTAGGAAGCTTTTAAATACAGAATTGCAATTTGATCTGGCAATACCATTGCTAGGTATCTATTCAGAGGAAATAAGAGCTAAGACACAAATGGACATTTATTTACACACCAATGTTTACAGCAGTATTATTTACAATTGCCAAGAGATGGAAACAGTCCAAGTGTCCATCAACAGACAAGTGGCTAAACAAGCTGTGGTATATACATACAATGGAATATTCCATAGCTGTAAAACAGAATAAAGTGAAGAATGTAACAATGTGGATGGATCTTGAGGATGTTATGCTGAGTGATATTAGCTAAAAACAAAAAGACAAATACTGTATGGTATCACTGATATGAACTAACATTAATGAGTGAGCTTGGAGAATGTCAGTTAAGAACAGAGGCTATCAGGAGATAGAATTAGGGTAGAGATTGGGTGATTGGAGCTGAAGGGATACAGATTGTGCAACAGGAGTGACTATAGAAATTCAGAAATGGCTAGCACAGTAGCACCTGATTGTACCACAATAATGTAAGTACACTGAATGAAGCTGAAAGTGTGTATGATACAGGGAGGAGGGCTGGGTGCACATATGAAACCAGAATGAAAGATAGATGATAAAGACTGAGATGGTATAATCTAGGAATGCCTAGAGTGTACCATGATAGTGACTAAATGTACAAATTTAAAAATGTTTTGCATGAAGAACAAAGGAATGTCAATAATACAGGGTGTTGAAAATGGGTGGTCACTCTTATTTTAAAACTTCAACATCTGTGTGAGACTAAAGCAAAATTTTTTTAAAATTATTTAAAACATTTTCTCTTATCACAATGGAATGAAACTGCACATCAATAACCTCCAAAGAACAAGAACTTTCACAAATACATGAAGATTAAATAACACACTCTTAAACAATCAGTGGGTCAAAGAAGAAATTCCTAGAGGAATTAGTAGCTATCTGAGGACAAATGGAAGTGTGAATACAACATATCCGAACTTATGGGATGTTGGAATGGCTATGCTGAGGGGGAAATTTAATGCCCTGTATACCTATATTAAAAGAATTAGAAAAAGCAAAAACCAAGGCCTTAACTATTCATCTGGAGGAACCTGAGAAAGAAGAGCACACTAACCCAAAGCAAATAGAAGAAGAAAAGGAACAAAGATTAAAGCAGAGTTAAATGAATGAAAGAACAAAAGAAGAATAGGATCAATAAGATCAGAAGTTGGGTCTTTGAGAAAATCAATAAAATTGATGGGCCACTAGCAAGACTGACAAAGAAAAAAAGACAAAGGTTGCAAATAAACAAAATAAAAAATGAGAAGGGGTTCATTAACACAGACCCTGAAGAAATAAAAGAAATCATAAGAGGATACTATGAACCACTATATGCCAAGAAAGTAGACAACTTAAATGAAATGGGCAAATTACTGGAAAAACATGAACAACCTATACTGACTCACAAATAAATGAAAGGCCTCAACAAACCAATTGCAATGAAAGAGATTCAATCAATCATCAAAAATCTTCTTATAAAGAAAAGCCCAGGGCCAGATGGCTTTTCTGGGGAATTTCATCAAATATTCCAAAAAGAACTAACACCAATCCTGCTAAAACTTTTCCAAAAAATTGAGGAAAAACGAACATTACCTAACTCATTTTAGGAAGCTAATATAATTTTAGTAGCAAAACTGGGTAAGGATGCTATAAAAAAGACAACTACAGGCGAATCTCCCTAATGAACACAGATGTAAAAATTCTCAACAAAGTACTAGCAAATGAAATCCAACAACACATTAAAAGAATCATACACCACAACCAAGTAGGGTTTATACCAGGAATGCAAGAATGGTTCAACACAAGAAAATCAATTAATGTAATACATCCCTTTAACAAATGGAAATGGGAAAATCACATGATCACCTCAATTGAGGCTGAAAAATTATTCAACAATATTCAACATACTTTCCTGAAAAAACACTTCAAAAGATAGGAATCAAAGGTAACTTCCTCATATGATAAAGGGCATTTATGAAAAACTTATAACCATCATTGTACTCAATGCAGAGAGACAGAATGCTTTCCCTCTAAGATCAGGAATCAGACAAAGATGCTCTGTATAACTACTATTAATCAACATTGTACTAGAAGTTCTAGCTAGAGCAATCAGGCAGGGCAAAGAAATAAAAGTCATCCAAATTGGAAAGTAAGAAATAAAATTTTCATTATTTGTAGATGCCATGATACTATACTTGGAAAATCCTGAGAAATCTACAACAAAGTAATTTGAGCTAATAAACAAATTCAGCAGGATATAACATTATTGTGCAAGAAATCAGTAATGTTTCTGTACACAAGCAATGACCTAACTGAAGAGTCAGTTAAGGAAAAAATTGCATTCGAAATAGCAAGTAAAAGAGTCAAGAATGTAAGAATGAACTTAACTAGGGATGTAAAGAATCTGTACACAAAAAACTATGTAACATTGCTAAAAGAAATCAAAGAAGATTTAAATAGATGAAAAGACATTCCCTGCTCATGGACAGGAAAGTTAAATATAGTTAAGATGCCAGTTCTACCCACATTGATCTACAGAGTCAAGGCAATACCAGTCAAAATTACAACAACCTACTTTGAAGAGTTGGAAAAGCTAGTTACCATATTCATCGTGAAGGGACAGAGACCCAGAATAGCTAAAAGCATCCTAAAAAAGAAGAAAAAAGTAGAAGGATTAAAACCTGCTGAATTTAAAACTTATTATAAAGCCACAGTGGTCAAAACAGCATGGTACTGGCACAAAGACAAAAGTATTGACCAATGGAATTGAATCAAGAGCACAGAAAAAGACCACCAAATCTATGGTCAACTAATTTATGACAAGGCCCCAAACTGAACTGGGACAAAATAGTCTCCTCAATAAATGGCTACAGGAGAACTGGATACCAATACACAAATGGAAGATGACCCTTACCTTCCACTCTATATAAAAATTAACTTAAAGTGGATCAAACAAAAACTAGCACCAGAAAGCTTCTAGAAGAAATGTAGGGAAACATCTTCAAGACCTAGTAATAGGAGGTAGCTTAATAAACTTTATAACCAAAGCACAAGCAACAAAGGGAAAAATAGGTAAATGGGAACTCATCAAAATCAAATGCTTCTGCACCTCAAAAGACTTAAACAAAAAAGATGAAGAAGAGGTAGCCAACTCAATGGGAGAAAATATTTAGAATTCACACATTGTACAAAGGTTTGATATCCTGTATACATAAAGTAATCATATGTTCTAGTTTGCTAGCTGCCAGAATGCAATATACCAGAAATGGAATGGCTTTTAACAAGGGGAATTTAATGAGTTGCTAGTTTACAGTTCTAAGGCTGAGAAAATGTCCCAATTACAACAAGTCTATAGAAATATCCAATCAAAGGCATCCAGGGAAAGATACCTTGGTTCGAGAAGGCCGATGAAGTTCAGGGTCTCTCTCAAGTGATAAGGCACATGGCAAACACAGTCATGGCTTCTCTCTCGGCTGGAAGGGCATGTGATGAACACGGCATCATCTCCTAGCTTCTTCTCCTGGCTTCCTGTTTCATGAAGCTCCCCGGGAGGCATTTTTCTTCTTCATCTCCAAAGGCCGCTGGCTGGTGGACCCTCTGCTTCGTAGTGTTGCTCTCTCTGAATCTCCGAATCTCCAAAATATTTCCTCTTTTATAGGACTCCAATAAACCAATCAAGATCAACCCAAATGGGTGGAGACATGTCGTCACCTAATCCAATTTAACAACCACTCTTGACTAAATCACATCACCCAGGCAGATGATCTCATTACAGTTTCAAACATACAGTATTGAATAGAGAGTATTCTGCCTTTATGAAATGGGATTTATATTAAAACATAGCTTATCTTAGGGGGCAAACTTCCTTTCAAACCAGCACATCATACAACTCAACAACAAAAGATCAAACAACACAATTATAAAATGGGCTAAAGATATAACAGACATTTTTCTGAAGAGCAAACACAGATGGCTCAAAAACACATGAAAAGATTTTCATTTTCATTAGTTGTAAGTGAAATGCAGATCAAAACTACAAGAGATACCACCTCACACCTAAAAGAATGGCTGCTATTAAACAAACAGAAATCTATAAATGTTGGAGAGGATGTGGAGAAATTGGGACACTTATGCAATACTGCTGTGAATGTATAATTGTACAGCCACTATGGAAGACAGCTTGGCAGTTCCTTAGGAAGCTAAGTATTGAGTTACCTTATGACCCAACAATAGTACTACTTGGAATATACCCAGAAGGGCTGAAAGCAGTGACTAAAACAGACATTTGCACACTGATGTTCACTGCAGCATTATTCACAATCACCAAAAATGGACAAAATTGAAATGAAAGATGGCATATACATATGATGGAATATTATGCAGTACTAAGATGAAATGAAGTCCTGAAGCACATGACAAGATGAGCTTTGAGGACATAATGCTGAGTGAAACAAGACAGACACAAAAGGATAGATTCCTGTATGACTCCACTTCTATGACCATGGTAAAGCTAAAATCAGAAGCTTATAATACAGAGTATAGGGTACTCTGAGATACATAGACACTACAGATGGGTGAACAGTTAGCTAATGACATTAAACTCAAATGTAAGGGAAGAGATAGAAGTGAAGGCAGTCCTCTAGTGGCACTATAAGTAATATTACCATATTGAAGGTGAACAAGATTGAAAGAGATTGTATAGACCTATGTGTCCCACTGATTAACGCTAGAAATATAAATAAGTTCTAGCAAGAACTACTTCAAAAGTATGATTTGTGAACAAACAGTATTTAAGTCCAGGGTACAGGGGAAAACTGGTATTGCATGTGATGGGTTATGCTCAACAGGAAAACATCAGCAGTACCACTCCAATAGCAGGAAGAAATAATGAGGCAAGTAACAAGAGTTAAGGGGAGGTTTAGATTTTGTATTTGGTGAGGGCATGTTTATTGGTTATTTTTCTCTTGGGAACAGTGAAATTATCTAAAATTGAGAGTTTTTTGTTTTTTGTTTTTTGTTTACGTGGGTAGGCTTTGGGAATCGAACCTGGGTCCTCTGGCTTAGCAGGCAATGCTGAGCCACCGTGGCCCACCCTAAAATTGAGAGTTTTGATGGACTGTATACTTGATGCCTACATGATGCCTAATGAATGCAGGTGGCTGCGGGATGCACTGACTGAGAAGTAGATTAGTGAATGATACATATGATCGAATATTGTGCTGCTACAAAAGATAAGGAGGTTGTGTGGCAAGCAACGATGTGAATGAACCTGTGTGATACTGACTGAGGCAAAATACACCAGAAATGAAAGAAAAATTATTGTATGGTCTCCTTTAGAAAATGGTTATAAAAAAACAGGGTCCTAGATTGTCAGCTCTTATAGCTGACACATTTAGTCTGGAGTGATAATTATTTCTGGAGTTTGAAAGCTTATTTTATGTATCTATAACCTGGTATTTGGAGATAAGAATGAAGCTGATCAGGTTGGGATTAAAGTGATTCAGAACACTGGGGTAAGGAAGACATTGTCTATATTTTAGAACTGCACCTACTCTTTGAGATCAAAGGAAGAAAGGCTTATTTTGTATGGAACCTAAATTTTCTGTAGCACATTTGAACAATTATATGCTAACTAATAATAATCTAACTCAACCTGCCTGGATAGCATATTTCAACAATTGAAACACAGGGAGTCCAGAATAAGAATGAGGGTCTTTAATTCTGTATAGCATAATATAATGCCTGGATACATCCCAGAATATATTAAGCAGATAATCAAAAAATATTGGTAAAGTCCCTTGAGATATGGGGGAAAATATGCAACTATTAAACTTTACCATCAGGGAATCCCATGATACTGTATCAAACCTTAGGGATACCCAAATCAATAGGCCATGCCCTAGCTCTTGAAGGTTACTATTGTGAAGCATATGTAGATAGCAGAGAGGCTTAGCCTACCTATAGGTATGCCCATCAGGAATTCTCACATTAAAGCAACAGTTTCATATAACAAAATTCTTGTAAGGAGTGGATGAAATACAAAAAAATGATGTTAATTGCTGGTGAAGATATGGAACATCAGGAACTCTAATTTATTGATGGTAGAAATGTAAATTGGTGCTTCCATTTTGTAAAATAGTTTGCTAGTTTCTTATAAAGTGAAGCATAATCTACCAATATAATCTAACAATCATGCTCTTAGTTAGTAACCAGATTATCTGAATATTTATGACCACATAAAAACCTGCTTGTCAAGTTTTATAGCAGCTTTATTCATATTCACCTACAACTGTGAGCAATCAAAATGTCTTTCAATAGGTGAGTGTATAAACCAACTGTGGTGCATCCATATTGTATTATCTAGGGCTCTCTAGAGAAACAGAATCAGTAGGAGATATCCATACACATAAAATTTACAAAGTGTCTCACATAACCATGGGAATGTAGAGTCCAAGGTCTGTAGCGAAGGCCACAAGCCAGGAACTCCAATGAAGTCCACAATGAACTCGCAGGAGAGGCTGTCTGGACAACCATGGGGATGGAAGAGTCCAAATTCATAGGGAAGGCAGTGAAGCTGGTGACTCCAACAAAGGGTCTGGATGAACTCCTTAGGAGATGCTCACTGACTGAAGCAAGAAGAGAGACTGTCTCTTCTAAATCCTCCTTAAAAGCCTTTGGCTGATTAGATTAAGCTTCGCTCATTGCAGAAGACACTCCCCTTAGCTGATTTCAAATGCAATCTGCTGTGGATACAGCTGACATAATCATGACTAAAGTCAACGAAATGTCCTCATAGCAACAGACAGGCCAGCACTTGCCTGACCAGATGACTGGACACCATCACCCAGCCAAGTTGACACATGAACCTGAACATGACACATACATGGAATACTACTCAATGAATAAAAGAAATGAGCTATAAATCCCTGAAAATATACAGATCCATTTAAAATGTATATTGCCTAGTGAAAGTAAACAGTCTGAAAAAGCTACATACCATATATAGTTCTGATTATATGACATTCTGTAAAGGCAAAACTTTAGCAATAGTCCCCAAGATACACCAGTCAAGAGCTGCCATTGGTATTTGGCATTATATGCATACCTTCTCCCTTGTCAGGTATACTGAGCTCAGCCAATTCCAAAATCCTCCATCTTTATTTTTTTTTAACAATTATAAGTAGCTCATTAGAGAAAGCTTCTGGCATTTACAGTTGTTAGTGGGGACCTGGGAAGCCTGAATTTAGACAGTCTGAGAAAAAGTATCAAGTAAAGTGGAAGGGATAATTACTGAAGGGTTGTATCATCCTCAAGAAAAAAAGGGCTGAGGCCAATCTCAAATGGTGGCCCTCCTTCAGAAAGTTCAGGCCCCTGGGACTGAATAACAGAAGAAACATAAGCCCACATTCTCCCTCAGCCTCTGTCAGACAAGGTCTACCTAAAATTAAGGTCGCTGCATTACTTTGCCCTGGTAGAGAGCTGTTAGCTGAGAAGCTGCACCTGCTGGGCAGGATAGGAAAAACTGACAAATTGCTGGGGGTCAGCCTCAGGGAAATTTGATACTGATCATGCCCTCCTCCGGAGACCTGGACTTCTCTGCTCTGGGAAAATCTGATTGGGGTCAATCATATCTGGGGAGACCCTCAAAAATGTTCCATATAGGCAGGGCAAGAACCAGAAAAACAAAAGCTGAAAATTCTAATCAGTTAAACAGAAGTTATGCTAGTGGTCTAGTATAAGCTGAACTGAAAAGAAGATAGTGAACAAAGCCAACAAACAAAAATAACCCTATATAAAAGAGTGAAAAAGACCTCCAGAATAAACTAGTCAAGGAAATCAGATACCTAGACAAAAAAATATGTCATAGGAGGAAAAATGAAGATACGGCCCCGTCAAAAGAACAAATTAACATTGCAAACAAGATACAGGATTTGGAACAACTAATTAGAATGTTTGAACAGACATACAAAATCACATCAAAAATCAAATTAAGGAGTTGAGTTAAAAAAGGATAAAAGATAGATTTCAGTGAACATAAAGCAGGAATCAAATGATTGAAAAAGTAAGTGGAAGAACTTATGGGAATTAAGGCACAATAGAAGAGATGAAAACACAACAGATAGAGGAAAGGATTAACGAACTGCAGGGCAAGATATTTGAAATCCTATACACAAATAAACAGATAAGGAAAAGAATGGGAAATTATGAGCAGTGTCTCAGGAAAATGAAAACATGAAGCATGTGAATATAAATGACATAAGTGTCTCAGAAGTAGTAGAGAAGGAAAAAGGGTCAGAAGGAATAATTGAGGAAGTAATCAATGAAAATTTCACATCTCTTATGAAAGATAAAATTGCATATGTAAGAACTGTAGTATACTCTAACCAGAATAGATTCAAATAGAGCTATTCCAAAACACTTATACTAATCAGATTGTCAACTATCAAAGATAAAGGGATAATTCTGAATGCAGCAAGAGAACAGCAATCCATACACACAAGGGAGGTTTGATAAGAGTATGTACAGATTTACAGCTGAAACCATGGCAGTGAGAAGGGATGGTATGATATATTTAACATCTGATATGGAAAACTGCCAAACAAAATTCTATATCTAGCAAAACTGTCCTTCAAAAATTACAGAGATTTGAAAATATTTTCAAACAAATTGAGAGACTCTGTGAACAAGAGAATTGCTCTCTAATAAATACTAAAGGGAACACTCCAGGATGATAGGAAAATACAGGAGAGAGAGGTTTGGAGAAGAGTGTATAAATGAAGATTATCAGAAAGGCAAAAAGAATTTGAGAAAAAAATGATATGACATAAACTCTAAAAGGCAAAATGGTAGAAGAAAGTACTGCCTTTATGTGATAGCATTAAATGTTGGTGGATTATACTCCCTAACAAAAAGACATAGATAGTCAGAATAGATTTTATAAAACCAGGACTAATCAATATGCTGTCTACCAGAGACTCCCTTTAGAACCAAGGACAAAAACAGGTTGAAAGTAAAAGACTTCATGCTAACACAATCAGAAAAGAGGGGAGAGCTATACTAACATTGAAAAAATAAGAATTTAAATGTAAAACACTTAAAAGTGACATAGAAGGATACTACATATTAATAAAAGGGACAAGTCCAGACTTAACAATCATATATATTTATGTATCAAGCCAAGGCACCTCAAAAATACATAAGGTGGAAACTGACAACACTGAAGGGAGAAGTAAACATCTCTAGAAAAATTGTTGGACATTCTATACAACTCTTTCATGAATGGGTAGGAAATAAAGACAGAAGATCAATATAGAAACAGATATTGAATAATATAAGAAATGAATTAAATATTTATAGAACACTATACCCCACAACAGCAGCATACAGATTTTTTAAAGTGTTCATGAATCATTCTCCAGGATAGACCACAGGGTGGGTCACAAAGGAAATCCCAAAAAAAGTTTAAAATATTCAAAGTATACAAAACACATTCTTGGATCACAACAGAATGAAGTTGGAAATTAATAAAAGGCAGAAGGCCAGAAAATTCACATACTATGGAGGCTAAATAACACACTCTTAAACAACCAGTGGGTCAAGGAAGAACTTATGAGCAAATATGAAAATATCTTCAGGCAAATGAAAATGAAGACAGCATATCAAATCTTATGATGCGGCAAAGGCAGTACTGAGAGGGAAAGTTATAGCCCCAAATGCATATATTACAAAATAATAGAAAGCAAAAATCAAGGAATTAACTTCTTGCTTAAAAGAACTGGAGAAAAGATCAGCAAACCAACTTTCAAGCAAAGAGAAAGAAAGAAATATCAACTATTTAGGGCAGAAATAAACAAAACTGAGAAGAACAAAACAAAATAGAAATTTAGAAAAAAACAATTTGATCTTTTGAGAAAGTCAATAAAATTGATGGCTGTTAGCTATGCTGACAAAACAGAGAGGATCCAAATAAATAAAATCATAAATGAGAGAGAAGATGTAATTACTGACGGCATAGAAATAAAGGAGAAGAGAGGATCCTAGGAAGAACTATATGCTACAAAAGTACACAACATAGTCAAAATGGACAACATCAAAAAGTGTATACAATCAACCTTGATTCAAAAAGAAACAGACAATCTCAACAAATGAATTGCAAATCAATAGATTGAATAGATTCTCAAAAAGTTCCCCAAAAGAAAAGTCCAGGACCAGACAGCTTCACATATAAATTCAACCAAGCATTCAAGAAAGAATTTTTACCAATCCTGCTCAAACTCTTCAAAAAATTGAAGAGGATGGACACTACCTAACTCATTCTATGAAGCCAACTTCAATCTAATTCCAGAGCCAGACAAAGACACTACAAAAAAGTGCATATGGATCAATCACATTAATGACTATAGATGTAAAAATCTTCCACAAAATACCTGAAAAATGAATCCAGCATCACATTAAAAGAATTGTAAACCTTGAGCATGTGGAATTTATTTCAGGTATGCAAGTCTGGTTCAACACAACAAAATCAATTAATTTAATAAATCATATCAATGAATCAAAGGTGAAAAAACACGTGATCATTTTGATTGATGCAAAAAAAGGCATTTGAGAAAATTCAAGTTCCTTTCTGGATGAAAACACATTAAAGGCTTAGGAACAGAAGAAATATTTCTCCAAATGACAAATGGAATACATGATAAACCTCCAGTTAACATACTCAATGGAGTTAGACAGAAAGCTTTCCTTCAAAGATCAGGAACAAGAAAAGTATGCCATTGTCACTCAACATTGTACCAGAAGTTCTAGCTAGAGAATATAGGCAAGAAAAAATGGCATCCAGGTTGGAAAGTAAGAAGAAAAACTCTCAGTGCATATGATACATTCCTATATGTTGAAAATCCTGAAAAATACATGGCAAATCTCTTAGAGCTAATAAATGAGTACAACAAAGTTGCAGGATTGAAGATCAGCATGCAAAAATCAGTAGCATTACCATAAACTAGTACTGAGTCTGAGGATGAAATAAAGAAAAAATTCCACTTACAATAGCAACCAAAGACACAAGTATTTAGGAATAAATGTAACCAAAGCCACAAAAGACTTTTACATAGAAAACTACAAAAAAAAATGCTAAAAGTAATCAAAGATGCTCTAAATAAATTGAAGTACATACTGTGCTCATGGATTGGGAGAATGAATATACTTAAGTTGTCAGTTCTACCCAAATTGATTTATAGATTCAATGCAATAACACTTAAGATCACAACTTATTTTGCAGAAACAGAAAAAAATCAATAATCTATTTGGAAGGGTATGGTGCTAATAGCTAAAAATATCTTGCAAAAAGAGGAATGAAGTGGAAATCTCATGCTACTTTTCCTTAAAGACTATCACAAAGCTACAGCTTAAAGATAGAAACAGTGGCCAATGTAATCAAAATGAATGTTCAGAAAAAGTCCCTCTCACATATAGACAATTGATCTTTGATAAGGTATTTAAATGAACTCAACTGGGACAGAACAGCCTCTTCAATAAATGGTGTTCATAGAACT
>PVIY010058498.1:0-12393 GCA_004026745.1 Myrmecophaga tridactyla | reverse complement strand
GTGAATGTGAAAACCTTGTGTCTGATGCTCCTTTTAGCTACTATATCAACAGAAGAGTAGAACATATGGAATAAAAATAAATAATAGGGGGAACAAATGTTAAAATAAATTCAGCTTGAAATGCTAGTGGTAAATGAAAGCGAGGGGTAAGGGGTATGGTATGTATAATCTTTTTTTCTCTATAATCGTTTTATTTCTTTTTCTGTTGTCTTTTTATTTCTTTTTCTAAATCGATGCAAATGTTCTAAGAAATGATGAATATGCAACTATGTGATAATATTAAGAATTACTGATTGTATATGTAGAATGGAATGATATCTTAATGTTCTTTTGTTAATTTTTTTAATTAATAAAAAAAGTTTATAAAAAAAAAAGGATCAAATATCTAGTAATAAACTTAACCAAGGATTTAACGACCTGCACACAGTAAACTACAAGAAACTACTAAAAGAAATCAAAGAAGACCTGAATAAATGGAAGGACATTCCACATTCATGGATTAGAGGACTAAGCATCATTAAGATATCAGTTCTACCCAGAATGATTTACAGTTTTAATATAATCCCTAACAAAATTCCAAAAGCCTTCTTTGTAGAAATAGAAAAGCCAATTATCAAATTTATTTGGAAGTGTAAGGGGCCCCAAAAAACATCATGAAAAAGAATGAAGTTGGAGGACTAACACTTTGAGTTTAAAGCATATTACGAAGCTACAGTGGTCAAAATAGCATGGTACTGGCACAAGGATACGTGTGTCAACCAATGGACTAGAACTTAAGAGTTCAGAAATAGTCCCTCACAACTGAGGCCAACTGATTTTTGATAAAGTGGTCAAATCCACTAAATTGGGAAAGAATAGTCTCTTCAACAAATGCTGCTAGTAGTACTGTATATCCATATGCAGAAGAATGAATGAGGGCCCTATGTCACACCATAAACAAAAATTAACTCAAAATCAATTAAAGACCTAAATATAAGTACCAGGACTATAAAACTCCTGGAAGAAAATGTAGGGAAGCATCTTCAGGATCTTGTGTTAGGCAATATTTGTTAGACTTTATACCCAAAGCACAAGTAAGAAAGGAAAAAACAGATAAAAGGGACCTCCTCAAAATTAAAAATTTGGGGGACTCAAAGGACTTTGTCACTAAAGTAAAAAGACAACCTACTCAATGGGAGAAAATATTTGGATACCAGATATCCAATAAGGGTTTAATATCCAGACCATATTTTTAAAAATCCTACAATTCAACAATAAAAAGACAAGCAACCCAATTAAAAAATGGGCAAAAGATCTGAATAGACATTTCTCCAAGAGGATATACAAACGGCTTAAAAAGCACATGAAAAGATGCTCAACATCACTTGCTAGTCAGGAAATGCAAATCAAAACTACAATGAGATATCATTTCATACCCGCTAGAAAGGCTATTACAAAAAACAAAAAACTACAAATGTTGGAGAGGTTGTGGAGAAACAGGAACACTCATTTATTGCTGGTGACCATACAGAATGGTGCAAACACTGTGGAAGACAGTTTGGCAGTTCCTCTGGAAGGTACTACTAGATATGCACCCAGAAAACTTGAAAGCAGAGCCTCGAACAAATATGTGCACACGAATGCTCACAACAGCATTATTCACAACTGTCAAAATATGGAAGCAACCCTAATGTCCATTAACCAATGAATGGATAAACAAAATGTGGTATATACACACAACGGAATATTAGTCAGCCGTAAAAAGGAAGTCCTGGATGCATGTAACAACATGGATAAACCTTAAAAGCATTATGCTGAGTGAAATAAGCCAGACATAAAAGAACAAATATTATACGATTTCACTAATATGAACTAATTATAATAAGACAACTCACAGAGTTAAAATCTAGAATACAGGTTATCAGGGGACAGAATGGAGGTAAAGAACAGAGAGAGCTGATGCTTAATTTGTACAGAATTTCTATTTAGGTTAATTGTAAAGGTTTGGAAATGGATGATGGTGATGGTAGCATATTATTGTGAGTATAACTAATAGCACTGAATTATATGGGTGAATGTGGTTTAAAGGGGAAACTTTAGGTTCTATGTTACTAGAATAAAAAATAAAAGTTAAAACAGGAATGTGTAACAGTGAATCATACTGCAGATGATGGACTGTGGTTAATAGTTCCACTATTAATGTTCTTTCATAAATTGAACAAACATACAACACTAATACAAGGCAATAATAATAGGGCTGCATATGGAAAAAATACAGGTAATATAAATAAACTATAGTTAATAGTGCTATTTTAATATTCTTTCATCAAGTGGAACAAAGATACCATACTAATGCAAAGTGTCAACAATGGGGGAGGTATATAGGAACGCTGAATTTTTTACATGATTTTTCTGTAAACCCACAACTTCTCTAAAAATTGTTTTTAATTAAAAAAAAGGAATAGGACATGTTTCATACACGTAAAAAAACTGCAGTTTGAAAAGATCACACTTTCAAACCTCTAGGACAACTGGACATCCCATCTTAAAGAGACATGTCTTAAATATTTCTGTTTGCCTCAAACAACAGAAAAAGTAAAAGAATATAATTTTTATAATATGCCTACCTATAACCTTGAGCTTCCACATGTTTAAGTCGATTACTTTTAAGAAGTTTATTACTCAGAAAGGTAGCCTGAGCCTTGAATTTTTTGTTCCTGCACCATACAATCGCCATTTGGATTTCTTCAGAAAGTTGTACAAAAGTTTCAGCCTCTTGGAATCTTTGCACAAAATTTTTGGTAGAGGGAGTTTCTATCGTTTTCTGAGAAGAATGTGTGGTTGCCTTTATTTTGGCTTGAGAACATTTAAATTCAAAGTTGGCCTCCTGAAATGTGGAGAGAAAAATATATTACGCATATTACTGACTTGTAAATACCTGACAACTGTGAAAAGCTGACTCATACATATACAAGCTGGAATAATTAGTATTTTTTAAAGGAAAGAAAACTTTTTTTCAGTTTTCTGAGCTTTCCTTTTACCTTAAAACACTTTTAACTTTTACTACACATCTCCTAACACAAGTTTTTTTCTCCCCTCTGTACTAGTTCACATCTATAGTTGAACTCAATTTTATATAGAAGACAGTATAAATATAGTAACTCACATATCTACCTAACATATACACAAGAATAAAACTCCATATTATTAAATATTAATCAAAGCCTTCCTGGGGGAAAAAAAAATTACTGACAAGGCTCTTCTCCTGATACCACTGGACAACCACATCTTGCTTTTCAATTATTTCTATACCCTGAGTAACCCTTTTCAATGATGGGTCACAAATGTTACTGAAGATGGTTAGAGACAGGGAAGACAGAAGGCCTTGCAAAGTGCCCACCAGAGTAGACCCTTAGAAAATGACTGCTGAATGTATGCTAAAAATGCTTCAATGAGTACTATTTACCATTACATTTCAACTATCTTCTTTCTGTATCAAGTCCAGTTTGGATTTTACCAACTTTTACTGTTTCATTATTAAAATATGCCAACAACTAGGTCTGCTTCCATCATTCAAAGCTTACCTTCTTCCAAATTTCTCCCCCTCAAGAGGAACTTGAAAAAGAAGTAGAATATTTAAAAGTAGAGACCTATTAATACCTTCTGTTGGCAATGGATAAAAAAAGTTTGACCTAAAAGCAAGCTGAGTATAACAGTGCTAATTGCTAAATATATGGTAGTCACTAGTTCTGAGTGAAAAGGATGCTAACCAAACAGCTTCAAAACTAGTTCACCTAGGAGCAGGTAGATGGCCTGCAAAAGTTTCGAAGGTCACAAAGAGCCACTGTTCTTGACAGAGTTAAAAAAGCCATTTAGGGGATAGTGTAATGATAAAGAACAAAGACCACGAAACCAAACTCCTATGTTCAAATCCTAACTCTGCTACTTGTTATGTAGCCTGGTGAAGTTTCTTGACCTTTCTATATCTAAATTTCCTCATCTGAAATATGGAAACAATAATAATAGCACCTATCTCATAGGACTTTTGTGAAGATTATGAGTTAACACATACAGTGTTTAAAACAATGTGCGGCAGAGAGTAAATGCACTCTAAGTATTAGCTATTTTATTACTATTCCCTCTGGGACTCATGAATTGGACAGTATATAAATGAAAGCTGGAGTAAAAGTTCAAGTACTCCTTATTAGAAATAATTAAGAATTCTTAAATAGAATGGAAGAAATGACCCATGAAGGAAACCAGAAGAAAAAAAGATCTTGAGAAGACAGAATAATTGATGTCAAGTAGCCGTCAAGTGAAAGAGGGTGCCACAGATGTAATTATTTGCTGGTATGTCCAGAACAGTATTTACAGACAATAACTAATAAGTGGAATCATGGTAAAGCCTGAGTCCCAACAGAAAGAAAGGAACAGAAACCTCATGACAAAGGATGAAATTGATGACACTGAAGATGACAGTAGCTAATAATGACTAACACCAATTAGTGCTTACCACACTCCAGATTCTGTTGAACATTTTCTATACATTAAAACTGTCACAACCCTATGAGATACATACTATTATTGGGAAATAAGAGATGTGAGGGGTCAAAAAACTTACATAAGATCACAGGGCTATCAAAAACCAAAGCAAGACTCAAACTATTTATCTGACTGCAAAGTCTATACTTTTAAACTATAGTACAATCCAACAGATCCTAGGGTCATCTTAAAAGTCTAGGGAAACTTACGAAAACATTTTTGAAGGCATTCTATTAACTGAATTTACTGAATACGTTAAAATTCCTTGGAAATACTTCAGATCGTATATATCTTTCGCCTTTTACTAAAGATTTCCGTGGAGAGAAACAACAGCTAGTTATAAAACAATTTTTTGAGGTCTTGTTTTGACAAGGCCAAATTTAAAAAGTTTAAAAATAGAAAAAAAAAATCCTTGGAAGCACCTCTATTCATTCAGAAGCATAGACTGAAGACTAAAAAGGTACTGAGTTTAGAGCTGGGGATAAAAACAGAAGATTCAATCCCTGCCATTGGTAAATAGCATCTACTCTACAAATTAGTAAAAGTCTTAGTTGTATTAAAATAAGACAGACAAACCTGAGTAGCTTTCTGTCTCAGTTGTTTGCAGAAAGCCCTCACATCAAATTCTGGTGACTCTTCTGTGGAGACAGAAAGGATCCCAAATAAAAAGACTTAGGCATACTATTTTCAAATGTATAACAAATTTTTATGCAGGAGAATATTTCTTGCCAAATACTGGAAGAGAAATAAAGGGAATTAAGCAAGTAAAGAAATAAGAAGCAACAATAGAACAAACAACTTAAATGCTCAAACTTAGAAAACAAAGATATTACCGTACTTCTCTAAAGATTATCAATGTGGGTTAGAGAGTTGCTGAACTTCTCTTAACACAATGCATGATTAAATTTACAATTTCAATAGTTTTTTTTTATTATTATTAGAGTATATGCTACAACAAAGCAAATTACCTTTGAAGACTTTCTTTTTCTTCACTGGTTGTCCAAGATCCACATTATTCTGTATACTGATCTTCATTTTTTTCGCTTTTTTAAGTAAGTTTTCTTCACTGGATCTTGGTGACTGCTCTTTTGTTACAAACAGCTTATTTAGCAATCTAGTTACTCCTTTAGCAACAAAAGCTGTAGGCACTTTTTTCTTAAAGACCTCAAAATAGGGCTGTCCTAGAAATTCAACGATGTCAGAAGGAAAGGTAAAATCTTTAAAGTAAGGCATTGGTTGAATCCTAGAGACCTCTTGTAGCAATCCGAATAATGATTCATATAAAGAAATCAGCCTTTTTAAAATATCTTTATAGAGAACCCTAGAGAAAGAAACAAAAGCTCATGAAATAGCCAGTAATTACAGTTTGCAGATTATAAAATAACCATAAGAGTCAAACCTGAAAATAGATGTCTATCAAGCTCTGCTACTATAGATAAAAAATGCTGTAATACATATTTACAAGCAGCCAAAGTAGTCCAGCCCCAGCAAAAAAATTCAAATATAAAATATTACTCCAAACCAAATAAAGTACTAATAGCAGAGAGGTCTCAAAGGATATTCACATCAGGTTATGTGTGGATGGTGATATTTCACGAAATTTCAGGTGCATATTTTTCCATACTGTTTGAATTTTTTCACAATAAGCATGTATTACTGTTTAAGCAGTAAAAAATTAAAGATATTTTCATTACAGAAAAGAAATAATGAAAATTTGACATTTTACAAGAATATGATGAATTCTCATTACTCATCATTAGCTCTGATTAAGGATAAACAGAATAAAAAACTAGCTAGTTGGAAAGAGTACCTGAGATTTCCAGGTTAAGAAATTAAAGTTTTTGTTTTCTAAAGACAGAAAGAATTTCCTACTTTTTTCTAGTTTTATTACATTCAAATCAGACCTGATCATCCTAATTGTTTGAAAGAAGTCTCTTTACAAATATGGACAGATTCTAAGTCCAACTTTCCATCAAATCAGTTTCACAATATTTATTGAGACATGCAAGAGAAAGTCTCTTTAGTTTTCACGTATTACATAATAACTGGCAATGCCTGGAAGAAAAGATTCTAGAGTACATAAGGAGAGTCAAAAATTATATTTCTAGGGGGGGTACAAGGGTAGTTCAGTAGTAGAATTCTCGCCTATCATGTGGGACACCCAGGTTTGATTCCTGGCCCATGCACTTCCCCAAAACAAACAACAAAAGCCAAGAAAGAAAGAAGAAACAAACAAAAATTCAACAAATGGTGCTGTAATAACGGGATACTCACATGGACAAAGAATGAAATGTGACCCCCACCATAGAGCATACAAAAAAATTATATTTCTCTCTGCAATTAAAAATTACAAACTAGTTGCAGAAAGAATCAAGTGATTAGCCAAATCCAGAAACACTGGCCAGCTGTTGTATGATCACTGTAACTATTTTGTTATTCCATCTCCTAACCCTAAAAATTCATTTGTTTAGTTGCTTAGTAGTGGTTTGATCCTATGGCTTCAGATTCAAAGCTTATTCCTTTGACATAACCGTCAACACCTAGCCTCCCAATTTATCCCCGCAAAAAACTGATCAAATGAAGAAACTATCCACACCTTCAGCATCCCATGGGAAAACAAATATGAAATCTAATGAGAAACAAAGGCTGAGGTAGAGAGATGAAAAAGAAATGAAAGACTTCAAAGGTATATATGTACATACCATAATCTGCTCACCAGCCCAACCATCACAAGGTTTAAAATAATGAATTCTTGCAAACCAAGATGTTTCACAGTGAGGCTGGAGAATTAAGGTCAAGAAACAAAACCAAAATAATTTAGGCTTTTTAAGTTTTAGTTATGAAAGAAATAAATGTGAGATAAATGGAATTTTCTTGAAGGTTTTAAAGCTTTACATGTTCTATTTAAGTGATGGAAACTTTAATAAAGTAACACACCCTACTAGAGCCCCTATTGTTAAATTTCATTTCTAAGGTTTCATTTCTACGGTTGAGTTTCTAGCTACTAATGCTCTTAGGATAATAGAAATTATAAAGAGACAGGCAATTTCTGGCAGTGGCCTTCTCAGGCAATTCCTGGGGAAGAGTCCATGAAGCAAAATTTCAGTAATTCCACCCAGGTTATAACTCCCACAGAGCCCTAACTTTCAAACAGAAATACTATTAAATATATACAAACAATTCCTATTCAGAAGAAGCTATTCAAATTGACTCAAGATTACAGAAAAGTCTTGCAGCAACAGTCCAATAAGCGGAGTAACAACTTGGAGGCTCCCAAAATCTTCATCAACACCATCTCCACTACTGGTTGACTGGGAATGACACATTCTTGGGTAGCTGTAGGCTGATTTTCACTTGATAAAAACAGAAAAGTAAATAACTTTAATCTTTAAATACAAAGCATTTATGGAGCAGTCTGCAAATGCATACTTGCTTTAAACTCAATTTAAGGTAGTTGTGTGCTCAGTAACAATCCACTGAAGTTTCAATATAATCTATTGTGGCCCAGATATCAATGTCAGGCCAGTTTCTCCCACAGGCCAACAAAGGGAGATTTATCAACAAAAGTACCAAATGGCTCTTATTAAAACACAATCTGTACATGAAATATAATTGGTTATTTTAAAAAACCAACACAGAGAAAAGTCCAGAGAGAGAACACAAGATATCAAGTTCCTAATCCATTACATCACAAAGTAACTGGGCCACTTACTTGGGAGATAACAACTCAGAGAGATCTTGAATTGAGCCCTCCAAATTCATATATTTCAAACGTTTTAAACATTGTTCAACCTGAAGAAAGAAGAGCAGCTCAAGTTCACGTGTATATAATACATCAGGGTCACGAATGTGACCAGGAAAACAAAGAGCTCTATATTTTCAAAGTATGGAGATATACTAAAGCTACAGAATACCTTTTTTTTAAGGGTACAGAAATCCAAAGCCCAAAGCAAATGTTTCTAATAGCATCTGGCATTTACCCAGCCAAACAAATCTCTCAAATTAGGAAATGACTAATTGATGACACAGAGGGGCTCAAATTGAGTACAAGATTATTCTCAAGATTATAATTTTGCTTTGGCAGCATGAGAGCAGGAAAATTACTAAAACATAATAGTAAATTATTAACTACCAAATTTCAACAATCGAAAAGTGCCACAGAGATGAGACAAGTGATTAATTTATTCACTTTTGTTTCACAAACACCTACTATATGCAAGGTGTGATAGGAGATTAAATAGTATATAAGATACTTCCTGATCTCAAGTTGCTAAAAATGTAGTAGTAAAAGCAAAAGCACATACAACAATTTAATAAAATACTAATAAAAAAGATATACTGGCTTTAAAATTGTAATCTCCTTATTTCATCTCCCTATCTCCCTTCCCTGCTTTATTGTTTTCCATAGAATTTACCATCTGACATACTATTGAATGAGTGAATGAGTGAGTGCTTTTCTCCTCCCAACTGTAACATAAGCACTATGAGGGCAATATATTTTGTCTTTTGGGTTCACTACTATGACTCTGTACTTACAACAGTTTTAAATAGGCGTTCAGTAAGATGTTTTTATTAAAAAAAAATGTTAAGAGCTATGCACTGTACAAAATGCCTTATGAACTCTGCAGTCCTTGGGAAACACTACACAAAGAGTATGCATGGGGCTGCATACAGTCTGCGTAGACGTGGATGGACAGTGGGGAAGAAGTATCTTGCTGGAGCTACAGGTGTGCTACTGTGCTGATTTGAAACTGTTATGCTCCCCAGAAAAAAAGCCATGCTCTTTTAATCTAATCTTGTAGGTACAGATTTATGGTGGGTGGGATCTTTGGATTAGATTATTTCCATGGAAGTGTGGCCCTGGGAAGTCTAATTAGTTTAATGGAGTTCTTAAAAGAGCTGACACAGAGAGCAGACTCCTATACACAGAATTTGGAGATGCTTTGAAAGCTGACATAGAAGGCCACTGGAATCAGAAAGTAAGGTCTTTCTTACCCCTTCTACCCCCCTCACCCTGCAGAAGCCAGAAGGACCCAAAGGAGCTGAGAGAGCCATTCTGAAACCAACCCAGGAGGGCCAGCAGGCATCACCAGGTGCCTCTTCATGTGACAGAGGAACCCAAATGCTACCTTTCCTCCAAGAAGGTATCCTCTTCTGGGTGCCTTAATTTGGACATTTTCATGGCCTTAGAACTGTAAATTTGTAACCTAATAAATCCCCTTTGAAACAGCTACTAAAAATTAAATCAAAGTTATGTTATTCTATTAACAGCATCATTCTCAAAACAATGGAAGCAACTATCCTTAAATACTCCAGGGTTAGCTCTTACTTTTTCAGTTTTTAATTCTAGTTACCATCTTTGAGAGAGGCATTGACAAACCAAGATAGTAAAGTCCTGGAGAACACAGTAAATGAGCTATAGTCAAAAAGTTGAAAGAAGAAAAAAAAAAGTTAAGAAGATCTTTAGTAGTAGAAAGAAGAGGGCAGACATGCTTCATAAGAACAGTTTTCATCTCTTAAGAGGACTATGACATGAAAGAGGAATCAAGACTATTTTCTGCATTCCATTTGGGGGAATGTTAGAGGAGGCTAATTTCAGTACCTCACTTTTGAAAGTGGAAAAAATAAATTTTAAAGTACATGAAAGTTCTCCATAAACTTTAAAATGTTAGGCAAATATAAGGCAGAAGTAGCAATGGTAATAGTAGTAGCAGCAGCAGCAGGAGACATGTTCCCTACGCTAAAGAATCATAAGGAACATAAAACATTTACAGAAATAACTGTACCAGAAGGCAAACTGCAAAAATGCCATTAGAGAGCCACAAATGGGAGGTCCAAAAGCCAAGAATTATAAAAATACATGGAGTACAACTTTACTAACAATGAGAAAAATGCAATCTAAAACGAGATTACCATAACATACCCCCATGTAACACCCCAGGAAGAAATGTATCACCTCTAGGAAGGTTTGAAATGGGTCTTACATGATGAGTAGGCTTTTAATGGGCAGAGATGAAGGGACCAGACATTCTTAACAGAGAAAACCAAGTGAGCAAAATCTCAGAGGAGGGAATAAATCAGCAGGGGAACTCATGGAGGGCTCAGGTTGGCTGGAATATAAGATATATGAAAGTGGGAGAGATGCCTGAGCTAAACAGCCGAAGACGCCAGATAGTGGAGGATTTGTTAAACCAAAATAATAGGTTTGAACTTTATTCAGGAGGCAATGGAGAATCATTAAAAAAAATCAAAGTTTTAAGATAACCAGGCTCTGGCATATAGGATATACCAGAGCACAGGAATGATTCGAAGAGGAAAGATCAGGTTGTATAGCAAGACAACTAAAAGTTAGCAAGTTCTTAAAAGAGAAAATGGTGGCCAGAACTGATAGAGGGAACTAGATGCAGAGAAATTTTTGAATGCTCAAATGGCTGGATAGAAGAGCTAGAAAAACAAAGAACAGAACATCAAATTTCCATCACAGATAATTATCCCCAATTTGGAAACCGGTGATGAATTATGTTCAATCTGAGAGATAGGTTTTGTTTTAGACAAAAAGTCTCAGAAAGAGGTAAGAGCTACTCCAGAGAAGGAAACGTAAGGTTAGACCATGACCCCAGATCTCTGATGAAGACATTTCCATCTTTTTTGCTTTAAGTAATGGGAGTGGAAAATTAACCAGTAAGCACTAGACGTAGGTTAGAGTCTGTCTTTTTCACCAGTGTTTACCCAGCACCACACATAGTGCTTGGTACATAAAGTCTTGAAAGATACCTGCAGAATTCATAAAGTGAATCTACGAACAAACATATGGAGAACCCAGCTTAGGAAGTTCTACTCTAAAGGTAACTCCTGAGTTGGATGGTCAATTTTGTTTTTAAGTTCCAAAACCACTTTACACAACTTATTACATATCCATTTACTCTAAGGTACTACTGATTATATTTTTATACCCCACAATAAATAAACCACAGCTTTGTTCTTTTTATGGTTTTAGGATTTTGATATGCTCAGGAAACTACTTCTTAGCGTACACTTCATATTGCTTAAATCATTCTCTCTTTGAACTGAGCAAAGACACAGTAATTTATTATAGAACGTATATATTATAAACATTTTTTGTCATAAAAAATACTTATCCATTAGAAACAAGACTGGAAAAGAATTAATATGAACATCATTCCCTTTCTAACAAAAACTGTCTTATGACATGCTAGCAGGGAAAAAAAAAGAAAATGAAATTGAAAAAAAAAAAAGCCCATGTGTAACTATGGGCTGAAGACATAAATCACAAGAAATTCACTGAGATTTCCATAAATCCCCAAACAGTTAAGTGGCAGTGTGATCTCCATCTTCAGATTAACTTGCTGGATCTTAAACAGACAACTTCTTCCTCACCTGTTTGAGGGCTAAATGGGGTTTGTGGCGGCCCATTCTGTTGTGATTGCTGTAAAGAACTGCACATAACACATCTGTTTCTGCATCTAAGGTCTGGTTTTTCAGCGACAATGTGAGGAGGCAGCATTCTTTAATAACAGCTGCTGTGCAAAGGTCTAAAAGAGAGACATTTAATAAGACTTAGTATGTATTTCTACATCAAGAATACATGAATGCATTGCAGTCAAACTACACTGTGAGTGCATGGGATATGTGTTGTATACTTTAATCCTCCACTTTGCTAGGCACATAAACAAGACAGAACATTCATTCATACTCTTAAAAATTAAAGTACTGTATTTTGTTACCATTTTTAGATAGGAATATATTCAGAAAAAAGAAACCATCCTGGCAACAGAAACTATATGATTTGAGAATGCCTGAGCATCATGGGATGCTCAGCAGAACCAGATAACTTTCTTAATTTGAAAAGCT
>PVIY010058496.1:0-12433 GCA_004026745.1 Myrmecophaga tridactyla | reverse complement strand
ATAAACCAATCAAGACCCACTCAAATGGGTGGAGACATGTCATCCCTTAATCCAGTTTAACAACCATTCTTAACTAAATCACATCAACCAGGGAGATGATCTCATTAGTTTCAAACATACAGCATTGAGTAGAGATTATTCTACCTTTATGAAATGGGATTTATATTAAAACATGACTTTTCTTAGGGGACATGCTTCCGGTTAATGGGATTTATATTAAAACATGACTTTTCTTAGGGGACATGCTTCCTTTCAAACCAGCACAGTAATATAACTGAGTATATTCCTAAAGTGTTTATGTAGAATGGATACTTGGTGGAATTAATGGGTCAAAGAGTATATGCATTTAAAATCATGATCATGTCTCCTAAAGGGTTGAACCACCTGTGGTACATAATAGAGTTTTTTTAATTCCTCCAACACTCTTGTTAGCCCTACAAATTATCAGTCTTTTTGCTGATTGGAAATGTGAAGAACAGTATCTTTAAATTTTTTTCCATTTTCTGATCATCAGGATGGTTGTGAATCTTTTTGTGAGCTTATTGGACATTTGTAATAACCTCTCTCCCAATTGTTCTTTCATATCCTTGGCCCATGTTTCAATTGGGTTGGGTTTATTTGTGTTTTTACTGATTTGGGAGAGTTCTTTTTATAGTTAGAGAAATTAATCTTCTTCCTTGCTTTCTAATTGTCTTGAATTATTGTCTAATTGTCTTCAGTTGTCTACAATTATTGAACCAAAAATTTAAAATATCTTTGAGTTAATAAAAATGTAACCTTTAAACTGGATATTTTAACATATGAGATAAAGTGTTACTTATAACACTATTGAATCAACCAACAAAAAATAAGATGATAAATTAATTAAGTCAGAAGAAAAAATAAAACTGCCTTTTATATATACCTATTTTTTTCCTTTAAGAAAGCACCATAAGAAAAGGACAGAATGACATAACAGTGTTAATCAATAGATGTGAAAGCCTGGGAATGAAAAGAAAATTATTCCAAAAAAGTCTATGCTCCTCAGTATGTAATTTTTCTAGGGCCAGCATTTAATTATTTAATTTATTCAAATGAAAGTTTTGCTGTCTGTATTAACAAGAGATTGATTGTAACATGCACATTTCAGTTTACTTTGCAGTATGATATGATGAAAAGTCACAGTTGACACATTCTACATTAGTCAATTCACATTACCTCCCTGGGCTCCATGTATGTGTAAAATAGGAATACCCTAACTTTCAAGTTTCATGATAATCAGATAGTAGTAGCTGATGTGAAAGATCTTTGGTATTACAAAGTGTTCAACTCAGTATAACCTTTCCATAACATCTGTTCATGTAGAATAAATTTTCTTGGCTCCTTGATCTGCTTTTTCCCTTCCACTACTATTGAACACAGAGTTGGAAGAAAATTACTAGTATCTAGTTCTGCATGCCAAGAGTTACTTTTATGTCCCAGCATTCATTGTAATCATTAGCAAACTGCTTTTCTGTATTAGATTCCAGATGAGATGATCCAGTGTGTAGTCTGTGAAGACTGGTTCCATGGAAGGGTAAGGAAATCTTCTTTTACCTTTTAAAGGTATTGTCTTCACAAAAAGATAAAATGGATCTTTTCCTTTTAAATTAATTGTTTTATTTTACATTATAATTACTCTTCTAAAAATAAATGATAAAATATTATCAGTGTACTACTGCAGTATTTATTTGTAAAGTAATGGGCATTTTGGACAACTTGAAAATCAGAAGAAAATACTGTTTTCTACGTTGCAGCATCTTGGTGCCATTCCCCCTGAGAGTGGGGATTTCCAAGAGATGGTGTGCCAAGCTTGTATGGAACACTGCTCTTTCTTGTGGACATATGCTGCACATTTGGCAGGTAAGTATCTTTGTGAGGTGAAATTTGTATGTTCAATCTAAAATTTTTAGCAAGTATTTTAAACTCGAGTCAGAGGTATGAAAAATAATTATGTATTCCTTCTTCTCAAGCATTATAGATTAGTTGGGAGACTACTGAAAACAAATCTATACTGAAATGGCTTGATGCAGAAGATGGAGGAGATCAGAGCTAGAGAAAATGGAGGAGGCAGTTTTTGAATGGGACTTTGAAAGATAAAGAAAAATAAAATAAGTGTTCTTAAATGTAAGACATAGTGTGGTTTGAGGGGGAGATGGCATTATAGTTTATTATGTAGTGCTTTTATTATACACTAAGAAGTTGACCCAAAGCAAAAGAATCAGCACTAAATGGTCTTAATTCATTAAATATTTTATTTTATTAATAATGCTATTTGTATTATTTGATTTATTTTTAAGGTGGCAGTTAACTCATAACATCTGTTGCTCTGATCTCCTAATATCTTGCCTTTTTTTAACTTTAAGGAACACTTTACCATACAAACCATAAATAGCATAGCTATACCTAAAATCATTATACACTTTGGGTTTGCTTCAAAGTTCTTAAACTTGATAACTCTTTCTGTCTACACCCTCTTTGTGCAGAACTGGACTTTTATGTATTTCTCATTCATTGGATTTTCTGAATCCATCCTCCCCCCACCTCCCCCACCCTTTTATCCTACTTCATTCCCTTCCCCATTAACTGATGGTTTCATCTCCCAGTAAATTGAAATGTCATCATCCAATATGAGCCCCTTATCATTTCTCTTTATCACAGTACTTCTGTGTTTATACCCATTCTTTTTAATTTCTTCCTCCAATAAGGAAAAGCTGGTTGGTTTTGCAAAACCATCCTTCTACCAGTGTTTGCAGTTAAATCTCTTCCTATTGCCTCTTGCTTCTTAAGTTATTCCATTTATCTTTAATACCTGCAGTATTTTTCTTTCTTTTTTACATATAAAGTGCTTAAGTAGTAATTGATATTTTAAAACGAACTGTTCATTTACTTGAATCATTTGGGTTAGGTTTTTATTTTTCCTTCCTTTCAGAGATTAAGTTTGGCTTTTCCCCTTTTCCAGGTTCTGAACTACTTTTAAATCAGGCTACATAACTTCATTGTCTGATAAGTGTGAATGTGTGTGTGAGTGTGTGTGTGTTTTTCCATTGTACCCACAGTGACCAAAATATCTGCCGAGGATGATGGGTTGACTCTGAATGTTGATGGAATAGGTGATCAGGAAGTTATCAAAACTGAAAATGGAAATCATCAAGGTGGTATCCTCAAAGAGGAGATCCCAGAAAATGGAAAAGATGCCATCAAGGATGTTAAAGCAGAGCAGACTACTGAACCATGTACCAGCTCTAGTTCTGAATCTGATCTGCAGGTAACATGAAATATGAGCTATAAAAGAAATAAAACTTAAGCAAAATTAATGCAGTAAGCTCCATAGCTTTGGATTTCAGTAGTACCTTTTGCTTAAAAGAAATGCCTTTACAGAATTTAAACTATGAAAGTTAACAAAACACACTTCATAACTTAATTTTATTTCAGACAGCATTTAAGAATCAAAGTCTCAACACCGAATCACAGTCTGGCTGCATACTTCAGGCACTTAAAACTAAACATTTTATAAAGAAAGACACTGCCACCTATTGGCCTCTGAATTGGCGTAGCAAGTTATGTACCTGCAAAGATTGTATGGTGAGTAACTGATCACATAAAATGTTAGTGTGTTTTGTGGACTAATATCTAAAATAAGAACACCTGAAAAGTATACTTATGGAATTGCTATAAGAAGTGTAGAGAATTAAAAAAATTTCCTCTTAAGCACATTAATCAAATAGTATGTACAGTCTGGATGCTTATCAAACTTATGGGAAAAGAATTATTAATACTTTTTACTTATCTCATTTTTATTTTAGTGGAAATAGCAAGTCTTTTTTTTTATGTCTTAAGAGTTCCTTGTAAATAAACTGAGTGAAAGTTACAGTAAGTTAATGTTTTTAAAATAAAGATCTCAGAGACATACAACATATACTGAGTAGTTGGGGGATTCTGAAAGAGATTTGAGCAAAAAGAATAAATCTTTCAAGCAACTCTTTGCTAAAAGGATCAGATTTTTCTGCTGTTTACCTAAAAACAATTATTTACATTTTTTAGTGATTATCATGAAATTGACTTTTTGAGAATGACATGCAGTTCTGATGGGGAAATTTTTTGTTGTTGTTTTTAAGAAAATGTATGGGGATCTAGATGTCCTGTTCCTGACAGATGAATATGACACAGTTCTAGCTTATGAAAACAAAGGCAAGATTGAACAGGCAACTGAAAGGAGAGACCCTTTAATGGATACCCTTAACAGCATGAATAGAGTGCAGCAAGTGGAACTTATTTGTGGTAAATACTGTTTGTGTGTGAGAATTCATAAGATTCATAAAGTTTCCATCACTACGTAAAAAAAAAACAAAAAAATTTATATATATGTGTGTGTGTGTGTGTGTGTGTGCAAGGAGGACAATAAAAACTTACTGTTTCAAGGGTGTGAGGGTATTTCAGTGGTAGAATTCCTGCCTGCCATGTGGGAGACCCGGGTTCAGTTTCCAGCCCATGCACCTCCCAAGGAAACAAGCAAACAAACAAATGAAAAACCAAACAAACAAATAAAAATTTGACAAATGTGCTGCAATAAGGGGATACTCACATGGAAAAAGAATGAAATGTGATCCCTGCCATACAGCCTACAAAGAGCAAAAAAAACTATTGTTACAACTTAAAACAAAGTATTGTACAGTAGGCCTCAACTACATTGCTTACTTTTAATATTGCTGAGTATTAATATGAGCATAATAAAATCATATACTATTACCATTGAATCAAAGTTACGTGCTAGAATAAACAGATGCTTGAGAAACTGCAACATGTGCTATTTTGATTAAGAGTAGATGTTTGAGTAAAGAATAATAGAAAACCAATTTCTTTTTCCTCCCATTGAAATAATTTTCATTGAGTATTATACTTATGTCATCTTTTTGACAGTTCTTGAGAGTACTTCAGTGGTTCACAGGAAATGGTAGGGGGGAAATATTCCCAAATCCTTAATTGTAGGCTTTTACATTTTTTTCCTCCCGTACACCCAATTTTTATCAGTGTTTTCTATCCCAGCCAGTTTCCACTCAAATGCCTTTGTGAACCTTTAATGGCATTTGTCAATTCTCTCTTTGATTTATAACTATTAATTCTTTTCATTTTTTAAAAATTTGTTTATTAATTAGAAAACAATAACAACAAACAAAAACATTAACATATGATCATTCTGTTCTACATATATAATCAGTAATTCTCAATATCATCACACAGTTGCATATTCATCATTTCTTAGAACATTTGCATCAATTCAGAAAAAGAAATAAAAAGACAACAGAAAAAGAAATAAAACGAAAACAGAAAAAAAAGAATATACATACCATACCCCTTACCCCTCGCTTTCAATTCTTTTCATTTTTATTAGACTAAAAGCTTTTTGAAAATACGAACCTGCATTTTAAAGGTTTTTGTAGCCCCTAGAGTGCCTTGTACATAATACAAGCTGTTAAATGAATGAATTAATTTAAAATTTGACTATCCAACTTTATTTCAAGTACTTGAATCCCAGAGAAATAGTAAAAAAAATCTTAGCTAATCTTATTGGGAGTAAGGAGGCTATTTCTGTTTTGTTTTGGTGGGAGTTTTTTGTTATTAAAAAAAGAATTCTAGAGATGAGAATGAAGGAAGTCCAGAGAATTTGGGAGAAATTGGAAATAAAATTCTATACAAATTTCACCTAAGACCATTTTGGTTTAAACTATTAACTTACTCGAATGTCAGTGATAAATAAATTTTTTGTTTTTAAACGCAAACAACTTACCGTAAGTACTTTTTTTGTTCTTTTGATTTAGAATACAATGATTTGAAGACTGAACTTAAAGATTATCTCAAGAGATTTGCTGATGAAGGAACGGTATGTTGAGTTAAAAAATTTTAATCATAGTCCTTTTTTTTTTTTGTATATTCATCATCATGATCATTTCTTAGAAAATTTGCATCAATTCAGAAAAAGAAATAAAAAGGAAACAGAAAAAAATTCATACATACCATACCCCTTACCCCTCCCTTTCCTTGATCACTAGCATTTCAATCTACTAAATTTATTTTAACCTTTATTGCCCCTATTATTTATTTATTTTTAATCCATATGTTTTACTCACCTGTCGATAAGGTAGATAAAAGGAGCATCAAACACAAGGTTTTCACAATCGCACAGTCCCATTGCGAAAGCTGTCATAATACAATCATCTTCAAGAAACATGGCTACTGGAGCACAGCTCTACATTTTCAGGCAATTCCCTACTGCCTCTCCATTACACCTTAACTAAACAAGTGATATCTATTTAATACGTAAGAATAATCTCCAGAATAACTTCTTGGCTCTGTTTGGAATCTCTCAGCCATTGACTATTTATTTTGTCTTATTTCGCTCTTCCCCCTTTTGGTTGAGAAAGTTTTCCCAATTCCTTGATGCTGAGTTCCACCTCATTCTAGGATTTCTGTCCCACGTTGCCAGGAAGGTCCACCCCCTGGGAGTCATGTCTCACGTAGAGAGGGGGTGGGCAGTGAGTTTGCTTGTCGTGTTGGCTGAGAGAGAGGCCACATCTGAACAACAGAAGAGGTTCTCTTGGGGGTGACTCTTAGGCCTAATTTTAAGTAGGCTTAGCCTATCCTTTGCGGAGTTAGTTTTCTATGAACAAACCCCAAGACTGGGGGCTCAGCCTATTGCTTTGGTTGTCCCCACTGCTTGTGAGAATATCAAGAATTCTCCACTTGGGGGGAAGTTGAATTTTCCCTCTTTCTCACCATTCCCCCAAGGGGACTTTCCAAATACTTTTTTATTCACTGTTCAAATTACTCTGGTATTTATTGGGGCATTACTCTGGACAAACCTACAAAATCTCATTCCCTACTCAAGGTTCCAAGTACTATGGTATTCATTTAAGCTGTGCACATAAATTATATTAGGACATGCACTAGTCAAAATATAAATTTTGTACCGAATAAACATTTTTTGCTTTAGTCTCACACTTTAGTCCAAGTTTTAAAATATTAATTACCATCTGTTTTCAACACCCTGCAGTATTGACATTCCTTTGTTCTTCCTCATGCAAAAACATTTTTAAGTTTGTACATTTAGTCACTATCATTATATACTCTAGGCATTCCTAGATTATGCCATCTCAGTCTTTATCGTCTATCTTTACTTCTGATTTCATTTGTGCCCCCAGGCCTCCTCCATCATGCTCACATTCAGCTTCATTCAGCGTTCTAACATTATTGTATTACAGTTAGGTAGTATTGTGCTATCCATTTCTGAATTTTTGTAATCAGTCCCATTGTACAATCTGTATCCCTTCAGTTTTAGTTACCCAATATCTACCCTATTGCTGTCTCCTGATTGAATGAACTTGAAATTCTCCAAGTTGATTCACTAATGTCAGTTCATATCAGTGAGACCATACGGTATTTGCCCTTTTTTTTCCGACTAATCTCACACAGCAAAATGTCCTTAAGGTCTATCCTAGTTGTTGCACATTTCATGACTTTATTCTGTCTTATAGCTGCATAATATTCCATCGTATGTATATACCACAACTTATTTAGCCACTTGTCTGTTGATGGACAATTTGGCTGTTTCCATCTCTTGGCAATTGTAAATAAGGCTGCTATAAACATTGGTGTGCAAATGTTCATTTGTGTCCTTGCCCTCATGTCCTCTGAATAGATACATAGCAATGGTCTTGCTGGACCATATGGCAATTCTATGCTTAGCTTCCTGAGGAACTGCTAAACTGCCTTCCATAGCAGTTGTACTGTTTTACGTTCCTACCAACACTGGATAAGTGTGCCTCTTTCTCCACATCCTCTCTAGCACTTGTCATTTTCTGTTTTATTGATAATGGCCATTCTGGTGGGTATGAGATGGTATCTCATTGTGGTTTTGATTGGCATTTCCCTTATAGCCAGGGAAGTTGAGCATCTTTTCATGTGCTTTTTAGCTATTTGTATTTCCTCTTCTGAGAAGTGTCTGTTCATGTCTTTTGCCCATTTTGTAATTGGGTTTTTTGTCTTTTTGTTGTTAAGTTGAAAAATCGCTTTGTATACTCTAGATACCAGACCCTTATCTGATATATTGTTTCCAAATATTGTCTCCCATTGTGTAGGGGCCTTTTTATTTTCGTGACAGAGTTCTTTGGTGCACAAAAATGTTTAATTTTGAGGAGTTCCCATTTATCTATTTCTTTCTTCAGTGCTTGTGCTTTGGGTATAAGATCTAGGAAAACATCTCCTATTATAAGATTTATAAGATATTTCCCTACATTTTCTACTAAAAGGTTTATGGTCCTAGATCTAATGTTTAGGTCTTTGATCGATTTTGAGTTAATTTCTGTATAGGGTGTAAGATATGGATCCTCTTTGATTCTTTTGCATGTGGATATCCAGTTCTCCAAGCACCATTTATTGAAGAGACTGACTGTCCCAGGTGAGTTGGCTTAACTGCCTTATCAAAGATTAGTTGTCCACAGATGAGAGGGTCTATATCTGAACACTCTTTGAGTCCATTGGTCAGAATATCTATCTTTATGCCAGTACCAAGCTGTTTTGACCACTGTAGCTTCATAATACCTTAAAGTCAGGCAATGAGAGACCTCTGACTTCATTTTTCTTTCTCAGGATATTTCTAGCTATTTGGGGCATGCTGCCCTTCCAGATAAATTTGGTTATTGGTTTTTCTATTTCTGAAAAGTAAGTTTTTGGGATTTTAATTGGTATTGCATTGAATCAATAAATCAATTTAGGCAGAATTGACATCTTAACTATATTTAGTCTTACAATCCATGAATGCAGTATGCCCTTCCATTTATTTAGGTCTTCTGTGATTTCTTTTAGCAATTTCTTGTAGTTTTCTTTGTATAGGTCTTTTGTATCCTTAGTTAAATTTGTTCCTAAATATTTTATTCTTTTAGTTGCAATTGTAAATGGAATTTTTTTCTTGATTTCCCCCTCAGATTGCTCATTACTAGTGTATAGAAATACTACAGACTTTTGAGTGTTGATCTTGTAACCTGCCACTTTGCTGTACTAATTTTTAGTTCTAGTAGTTTTGCTGTGGATTTTTTGGGGTTTTCAACATACAGTATCATATCATCTGCAAAAGTGAGAGTTTTACTTCTTCCTTTCCAATTTTGATGCCTTGTATTTCTTTTTCTTGTCTGCTTGCTCTGGCTAGAACTTCCAACACAATGCCGAATGACAGTGGTGATAGTGGACATCCTTGTCTTGTTCCTGATCTTATGGGGAAAGTTTTCAGTTTTTCCCCGTTGAGGATGATGTTAGCTGTGGGTTTTCCATATATTACCTTTATTACGTTGAGGAAGTTCCCTCCTATTCCTATCCTTTGAAGTGTTTTCAACAAGAAAGGATGTTGAATTTTGTCAAATGCCTTTTCTGCCTCAGTTGAGATGATCATGTGGTTTTTCTGCTTTGATCTGTTGATATGGTGTTTTACATTAATTGATTTTCTTAAGTAGAACCATTCTTGCATGCCTGGCATGAATCCTACTTGGACATGGTATATAATTCTGTTAATGTGTTGCTGGATTCGATTTGGAAGAATTTTGTTGAGGATTTTTGCATCTATATTCATTAGAGAGACTGGTCTGTAGTTTTCTTTTCTTGTAATATCTTTGTCTGGCTTTGGTATGAGGGTGGTGTTGCCTTCATAGAATGAGTTAGGCAGCTTTCCCTCCCCTTCAATTTTTTTGAAGAGTTTGAGCAGGATAGGTACTAATTCTTTCTTGAATGTTTGGTAGAATTCACATGTGAAGCCATCTGGTCCTGGACTTTTCTTTCTGGGGAGCTTCTTAATGACTGATTCAGTTTCTTTACTTGTGATTGGTTTGTTAAGGTCGTCTGTTTCTTCTCGAGTCAATGTTGGTTGCTTATGCCTTTCTAGGAGGTTTTCCATTTCATCGACATTGTTGAGTTTATTAGCATAAAGTTGTTCATAGTATCCTTTCATTACGTCCTTTATTTCTGTGGCGTCAGTGGTTGTGTCTCCTCTTTCATTTCTGATTTTTTAAATTTACTTATTTTTTTTATTTTTTACATGGGCAGGCACCGGGAAACGAACCCGGGTCCTCTGGCATGGCAGGCAAGCATTCTTGCTTGCTGAGCCACCGTGGCCCGCCCATCATTTCTGATTTTATTTGCATCCTCTCTTTTCTTTTTGTCAACCTCGTTAAGGGTCCATCAATCTTACTGATTTTCTCATAGAACCAACTTCTGTTTTTGTTGATTTTCTCTATCGTTTTCATGTTCTCAATTTCCTTTATTTCTGATCAAATCTTCATTATTTCTTTCCTTTTGCTGGCTTTGGGGTTAATTTGCTGTTCTTTTTTTAGGTCTTCCAGGTGGACAGTTAATTCCTCGATTGTTGCTCTTCTTTTTTGATATAAGCATTTAGGGCAATAAATTTCCCTCTTAGTACTATTGCCTTTGCTGCATCCTATAAATATTGATATGTTGTGTTTTCATTTTCATTTGCCTTGAGATATTTGCTGATTTCTCTTGTAATTTCTTCCTTGACCCACTGGTTGTTTAAGAGTGTGTTGTTGAGCCTCCATATATTTGTGAATTTTCTAGCCCTCTACCTATTGTTGATTTCCAACTTCATTCCTTTATATTCTGAAAAAGTGTTTTTGTATGAATTCAATATTTTAAAATTTATTCTGACTTGCTTTGTGACCCAGCATATGGTCTATCCTTGAGAATGATCCATGAGCAAAGAAATAGTTGTATCCTGCTGTTGTAGGATGTGATGTTCTATAAATGTTTGTTAAGTCTAGTTCACTTATTATATTATTCAAATTCTCTGTTTCTTTATTGATCCTGTGTCTAGATTTTCTGTTCGTTGATGACAGCAGGGAATTGAAGTCTCCAACTATTATGGTAGATGTGTCTATTTCTCTTTTCAGTGCTTGCCTCATGTATTTTGGAGCACTCTGGCTCAGTTTGTAAATATTTATGATTGTTATGTCTTCTTGTTGAATCATTCCTTTTATTAATACATAGTGTCCTTCTTTGTCTCTTTTAACTGTTTTACATTTGAAATCTAATTTGTTGGATATTAGTATAGCTACTCCTGCTCTTTTATGATTGTTATTTGCATGAAATATCTTTTCCCAACCTTTCACTTTCAACCTATGTTTATCCTTGGGTCTAAGATGTGTTTCCTATAGACAGTATATAGATGGGTCCTTTTTTAAAAGCCATTCTGCCAGTCTATGTCTTTTGATTGGGGAGTTTAATCTATTGACATTTAGTGTTATTCCTGTAAAGGCAATACTTTCTTCTACCATTTTGCCTTTTGAATTTTGTCATACCTAATTTTTCTTCTTTTTGCCTTTATTAAAAGTCTTCATTTCTACACTCTTCTCCATACCTCTCTCTCCTGTCTTTTCCTATCTGTCTCTCGTGCTCCCTTTAGTATTTCTTGCAGAGCTGGTCTCTTGGTCAAAAATTCTCTCAGTGAATTTTTGTCTGCAAATGTTTTAATTTCCCCCTCATTTTTGAAGGACAGTTTTGCTGGATATAGAATTCTTGGTTGGCAGTTTTTCTCTTTTAGTAACTTAAATTTATCATCCCACTGTCTTCTTGCCTCCGTGGTTTCTTCTGACAAATCTATGCATAGTCTTATTGGGCTTCCCTTGTACGTGATGGATTGCTTTTCTCTTGCTGCTTTCAAAATTCTTTCTCTTTGACATCTGACATTCTGATTAGTAAGTGTCTTGGAGTACGTCTATTTGGATCTATTCTGTTTGGGGTGTGCTGTACTTCTTGGATCTGTAATTTTAAGTCTTTCATAAAAGTTGGGAAATTTTTACTTTTTTTTTGGTACATGATCTGGGAAACAAACCCTATGGTTCATTTTAAGCTTTTTATTCTATACATAACATAAATACAACTCAAAATTTCCCATTTTAATCACTTTCAAGTATATTATTCAATTTTAATATTAATTATATTCAAAATATTGTACTGCTACTACTAACATTCAAAACCACAAAAACAGAAACTGTGCACCCATTAAGCAATAATTATCCCTTCCCCTCACCCTCTTCCCCTCAGCCCCTAACCCCTGGTAACCTGTGGTCTGTCTCGATGAAATTTGATTACTTGAGGTATTTCAAAAACACAAGAATATATAATATTTGTCTGTTGTATCAGGCTTACTGCAAGGATTTTTTTTTTTTTTTTAACTTTTTTACTTTGAGATACTTTCAAACTTACGGGACAGTTACAAAAAAAATACAAACCCCATACAGACAATTCTAACAGATCCCTATATCCCCAGATAACCAGAACCACCAATTTTTTAAAGAAATTTTTTATTGTAAAATATAACATATATGCAAAGCACACTTCACCGAGTAGTTACAGA
>PVIY010058495.1:0-12441 GCA_004026745.1 Myrmecophaga tridactyla | reverse complement strand
AAACTAAAATTTTAAAAGAAAGGAGAAAAACAGGAAGGGTTGGGGGTTTGTGGCGAGCTATGGAAATGGGCGGTCTACAACAAGAGGGGGAAGGGTGAATAAAGATTAAGATGACAGGCAAGAGGGAGAGAATACAAAATGTCTTTAAGCTTTAAATTTAAGCACTGCTATGCTCCAAACCCAAGATCTATGCCACAAACAGAAATTAAAAATCCCCTAGAAGGATTTAACAGCAGATTGGAGCTACAGGAGAAAGAATCAGTGAACTTGAAGAGAAGACAATTGAAATCATTCATTTTGAGGAACAGCAGGATGAAAGAATGAAGAAAAGTGAGCAGAGCCCGAGGAACCTGTAGGACACCATCAAATGAACCAATATACACATTGGTATATGCGTATATTGAGACTGGAGTCCCAGAAAAAGAAAAAGAAAATGGGGCAGAGAGAATATTCGAAGAAATAATAGCAGAAAACTTCCCAAATTTAACGAAGACATGAATATATACATCCAAGACACTCAATAAATTCCAAACAGTATAAACCCAAGTAGATCCAAGCCATGGCATATTATCAAACTATGTTGAATACCAAAGATAAAAATAGAATTCTGAAAGCTGCAAGAGAGAAGCAGTGTATCAAGTACAAGGGAGTCTCAATAAGATTAACTGCTAATTTCTCTTGTCTCATGAAGATGATGTATTTAAAGTGCTGATTTAAAGTAGGATGATGTATTTAAAGTGCTGAAAACAAAAAAACACCAACCAGGAATTCTATAGCCATCAAAACTGTCTTTCGAAAGTGAAGGAGAGGGTGGGCCACGGTGGCTCAGCAGGCCGAGTTCTTGCTTGCCATGTCGGGGCAGGGGTGGGGGGGGGTGCGAAAGAAAAATTGAAGGAGAGATTAAGACATTCCCAGAAAGACAAAAGGTCAGAGAATTTGTCACTACCATGCTAGCCCTACAAGAGATGCTGAAGAGAATTCTACAAGGTGAAAGGAAAGAACAATAGGCAATTGGTTGAAGCTGCATGAAGAAATACGAATCTCTGGTAAGAGTAATGAGAGGGATAAATATAAATGCCAGTATTATTGTACTTTTGGTTTGTAACTCCACTTTTTAATTCTTACAGGATTTAAAAAGCAAATTCATAAAATCAAATGATAAATCAGTTGTTTTTGACTTATAATGTAGAAACATGTACTTTGTGATAAGGACTACATAAAGGTGGGGGAAACAGAAGGGTTTAGGAACTTAGTTTGTGTATACCATTTGCATTAGTTTGCTGATGCTGCCAGAAAGCAGTACACCAGACATGGAACAGCTTTTGAAAAGACAACTTAATAAGTTACAAGTTTACAGTTCTAAAGCCATAAATATATCCTAACTCAGGCATCCAGAGAAAGATAGGCTTAAGGAAGACCAGTTTGGGAAGGCACATTGCTGGCATCTGCTGATCCTTGTTCCTGGTTCTGTTGCTTGCAGCTTATGATGCCAGTGGTTTCCTCTCTAAGGGTCTGTGGACCTTCATTTAGCTCTTCCAGGACATAACTCTGGGTTCTGGCGTGCTTAGCATCTTATGGGAAGGCACATGGCAACATCTGCTGGGCTCTGCCCATGTCTAGGCATCTGCTCTCTCTGTCAGCACTCCAAGCATCCCCAAACATCTGTGCCTCTGTCAGCTTGATGCAACTGTTTTCAAAAAACACCTGCATCTGAGGTTTCTTCAAAATGTTTCCCTTTCTAAAGGACTCTAATAAACTAATTAAGACCCACCTTAAATGGGTGGAGTCTTATCTCCTAACTAAAAGGCCACACCCAAGTTGGGCACGCCACATCTTCCTGGAGATAATCTAATCAGAAGAGTTTCTACCCTACAATACTGAATCAGGTTTAAAGGACATGGCTTTTCTGGGGTACACAACACTTTCAAACTAGCACACCATTGATCTTAAGATGGTATCTAAGCAAACAAGAGTGTTATAGATTTAGGGTATTAAATTTAAGCCCCATGGTAAATACAAGGAAAATATTGGAGTATGCAAACTCATAGAGGCAGAAATTAGGGTACAGTTTGCTAAGGTTGGGGGGGCAAGGGAAATGGGGAGTTAATGGGTGTAGAGTTTCCCTTTGTGGAGATGGGAAAATTTTAGTAATGGAAGGTAGTGAAGGTATTATAACATTGTAAATATGGGTAATATCCTGACCCACCCCTTCCCCCCATGTGCTTGGGAGTGATTAAGATTGGAAAGTTTATGTTATATGTATGTTCTCACAATTTTAAAGAAGAATGGGCAATTAAAGGGACAATAACAATTAAATGCAGTATGTGATCCTGCATAGGATCTGTGAAAGGAGGAGAAAAGCCTCAAAGGGACATTATTGAGACATATGAAAAAAAGTGGACATATGTAAGCTGTTATATCAATTTTAAAATTTTTGAGCTTGATGACTTCACTTAAGGTAGATAAGTGAATATCCTTGTTCTTAGGAAATGTAGATGGTAGTATTAAGTGTTCAAGGAGCATGGGGTTCAAAGAGCATGCAACTAACACTCAAGTGTTCAGAAAATTGATTGATAAATAGACAAATAGATGGTTAGACAGATGGATGATTGATAGCTAGGTTGGAGGAAAAGAGGGACAGAGGGAGGGAGGGAAGAGAGGAAAGAAAAATGTCAAATGTGGCAAAATGATAAAATTGATGGATCTGAATATCTGGGTAGATAGGGATATGTTGGAGTTCTTGGTATGAGGTTTGTATTATTTTTCTAACTGTCCTGTAAGTTCAAAAGTATTTCAAAATAAAAAATAATATTTAAATATAGGCAGGCCACAGTGGCTCAGCAGGCAGAGTTCTTGCCTTTCATGCTGGAGACCCGGGTTCAGTTCCCGGTGCCTGCCCATGTTTAAAAAAAAATATATATATATATATATATAGAGAGAGAGAGAGAGAGATTAAAGGATCCTTTCACGGTACATACCCGTGGATGCTTTCATGGTATGTAGCCGTCCCAGTTTTATGGATGGAATCGTACCATTGGGCCTCAAGAGTGTGGCTTTCCATTCTGGGCCCTATAGAGCTGTTTGGATTTTCAACTTCTATCTAACTTCTCTATCTGTTCTGTGTTCTATTCCAGGCTGAAAAGTCTTCCAGTAAGGAGGCAGTAATTGAATTGAATTCTTCCCTGGCCAGTCCCAATATCAGATGTCCTCCATGATGGAAGATCATTGATTGTTCAATTAATATATTGTAAGACTGTATGTACATGTAAATATATGTTGTAAAATAACGCTTAAGACCTTGACATTTCAATGGCTGCTTTGGGAGGTTGCAGAAATTGATTCTTATTTTTAACTTCAGTTAGTGGCTGAGGAAAAAGTTCAGACTGTATAGTTTAATTAAAGTGGAATTTTTCTATTTTCTTGATTTTTTTAAATTTCCTGAACCTTTAAAAAAGAAATTAAAAGTGAAGGTTTTGCTCTGGTTCTATTATGTAGAAAGCTGAATCCAGACAGACACCTTGGATTTATTTAAGGCAGGTTACTGTGTGGGGGTGGCAGTGCCTTGCCTCCTCGTTGTTCTTTCAGTAAGTCTCCTCCCTCTCGTCGGTCCTGGCCAGTAGCCTCCACCTCTAGGGTAGATGTCACTCAAGTGTCCTTGGAGACAGGCACATCTTCAGAGCCTGAGAATAGGAAAATTCATACCCACTGTCCAAATCTCACCAGCTTTGGGTGTTTGCCCTGCAGCTCTGGGTCTCCCATCTGAGGCAGCCCCCTCTGCACCTATGAGACATTTTAAGAAAGTCAATTCCAGGTTTTTTTCACATTATGAAAGTGCCATAGAAAGATCAGATAAATTATAAAAAGAAAAAAGAAAGTAAAAAATTACTTCTAGTTCCCTCCCAACCTGAGATGACAAAACTTAATATTTTGGCATCATTCCTTCCAGTCTTTTTCTAGCTGTGGGGCTGTCGACTGGTTGGAGGTAACATTTTGTTCTCTGTCATTGTCACTGGTGTTGTGACAGATGTTCCTTCCAGAATCCATGCTCTCAACTGCAGTCCTCCACTGTGCCTCCCCAGCACTTTCACTCCTGAAGGCCTGATGGTGAAGGACAAATGAGAGACCTAGGGGGGCACAGAGTAAGGCACTAAATTGCACAGCCCCACAGAGACCATGCCAGAGGAAAACCCCAGCCCTGCCACAGGATGTAAACTGCCTAATTCAGCTACAGTTCTGGTGAAGTCCCCTCATGCTTGTAAATTGTAGGTACCCGCCTCTAATTGCTGCCACCCACTGCATCCGGGGCCATTCCATAACCTACTGCGTGTCTCTGGATTGTGCATAGAGTGGGCTGGCCAGGAGCCCCCACACAGGCAGACAGGGAGCCAGGGAGACAGAGGGAGGCTGGGACACACAGGGAGGCTGGGCCCCCGGTATTCTGGCGCGGCCTCGTGCCTCTGATGCCCAGAATTCCAAGCCCATTTTGCTGAGGAAACACATTTGGCCCGGCGGGCAAGGAGGCCGCGGGACTGCCAGGCCTAGGGCAGGCGAGGGGGTGCGTGGGGTCGGCAGACAGGCCGCAGGGGCGGCGCGCGGGGCCACAGTTCGTTCGCTGCCAAGCCTGCCTGCGGGCCTCCGGCGGCCCGCTCCGTAATGGCCTCCCTGCCACCGCACCAACCCGGCACCCCGAGAGCCCCGGACAGGGCCGAGAAAACTGCGCCTTCGCAGCGGGTTGGCACGCAGCAGCCCCGCGGGCTGCCCTGGGCCACGGTGGCTAGAGCCTATGGCCGCTTCAAGCTGCCGGTCTCCAAGGCCCGTCAGGCCCGGCTGCTGGCCAGCCTTGACCCTCTGTCCGTGGGCAAGTACTCGCCGCCGCCAGAGAGGCTCCCGATGCCCGAGAAGGAGTTCTGGGGTGACCAGGAGCCCCTCTCCAAGGTCAGATCTGCCTTCGGGGAAGGGGTGGTGGCCGGTTCTCCACAGGTGGGGAGAGGGAGCAGGCCAGGGAGGGGGCCTGTGGGGGTCTACCTGACTCTGCTAGGATCCCGGAATGGAACCCTGCATCCCGTGCCCCATGCTTTACTGTGCTTTTAGTCATGGTATTTATTTTGATATTTAATTAAAATGAAAGGAGAGTGCAGGTATTGTATTTTATTTATATTCACAATAGAACATTCCCAAGGTTTACTTTAAAAGATGAAAAGGTTGTCTCCAATGGAAAGCCTCCCCAGCATCCACCTGTGCACACCTAGTAGGCAAAGGCTGGGAGGTGGAACTTGGAGGTGTTCCCACAGGGTCTGCTGGAGAAGAAGCAGAGTGGTCTGGGGTGGTCTGGGGTTTCCAGCTGCTACCACTGGGGGAGACAAGGAATCTGCTGTGGGGAGTGGGACTGTTCCAAAGCCATGTGCATGGACTTAGTGGTCCCCAGCTGAGCCATCCCCATGGCCATGCAAAAGCAGACCTGAGAGTCAGTGAAGGAGCCCTCCCAGTCCATGAATTAGTTAGCCCCAGAAGCAACAGAAAACTTGATGAAGAAGAAGGAGGAGGAGAGGGAGGTGAGAAGGAGGATCAAATCCTAACGACACTGTTTGTATTCTCAGTGGTTTTTGAAGATCCTGACTGATGAAATAAAAGCTAATGACTGGCAAAAGCAAAGAAACTGCAAAGAATTCTTAGGGATGAAAAACAGGATTTCCAAACCAAAATCCTCCATGGAGATGTAAATCAGAGTAGAGAATTGAAAAAGAAATTTAGAAAACAAGCACATGGAATCCTCTCAGAATGCTGAGAACAAATATAAAAGCATAATAATTAGGAGAGAAAAGATTTTAAAAAAAAAAAAGGAAAAACATGCAAGAGCGCTCCAGAAGAGGGCAGGCCATGGTGGCTCAGCAGGCAGAGTTCTAGTCTGCTGGGTTTGATTCCCGGTGCCTGCCCATGCCAAAAAAAGAGAGAGAGAGAGAGAGAAAGAGTTCCAGAAGAGCCCATACACAAATCAGTGTTGGACAGAAGGAGAGGGAGGAGAAAAAGTAATACGCAAAGAAGCAATGAAGATAATTCGAAGCCATCAACCTCAGTGCTACATTGGAGGGAACTATAACCTCCATCTGGTGAATGCCTGAATTGCAAGAATACGGAAAAAGACCTTTCCTTTCGCAAACAGGAAATTTGGTAGTCTGAGAGGCTAGATTTCTAGGGGAGTTCAGCCCACAGCAGGGATTATCAGTTGGAAAGATTCCCCTCCTTCAGTGGGAAGGGCTATTGCAGGTCCCCAAGGGGAGACAGAAATGAAAGCAAAGCCGTGTTACAGTGCTTCGCTGTGCTTTCAGTCGTGATATTTATTTTGATTTTTAAGTAAATTAAAGGAGAGACTAGGAATTGTATTTTATTTATTTATATTTACAATAGAACATTGAAATTCAAAATATATAAAAGTTATTTACAATGAAAAGTCTCCAAGTCTCCCCAGCACCCCTGCCCACCTACTACCTCATTTCCCTGTATAAGAGGCAACAAATGTTCTAGTTTCTTCTGGATCCTTAGAGTGATATTTTATGCATGTATCAGCATATTCATGTGAATTTTCCTTTCTTCCCTTTTTACACAATGTTAAAAATACATATATAGGGCAGGCCACAGTGGCTCAGTGGCAGAGTTCTTGCCTGCCATGCCAGGGACCTGGGTTCGGTTCCCAGTGCCTGCCCATGTTAAAATAATAATAATAATTATTATATCTATAGATATAGATATAGATATATAGTAGCATAACTTACATCCCTTCTGTACTTTTTTTTGTTCACTTAATGTTTTTTTAGAGATCCTTCCATATCAGCACATAAACAGATTCCTTATTCTTATTTATGGATGTGTAGTATTCCACTGAGTAGACATTCCCTGATTTTATTTAACTAGTCTCCTGTAGATGCACATTTAGTTGGTTTCTGATTTGGGAGACCCTAAGGATTTAATGATGGGCCAGGCTGACAAGTTGAGAAGTTCTATAAAGCACTGAGGTTAGTGACCTAATTGTTGTACTTTTAAAACGGTAACAGAAAGACATTTTCTTCACATCTGCAAAGACTCAGAAAGGATGCCTCTCTTTGAGGAAAAAAATTTACTCAAGACTGTACTCCAGCAAAAAAACAAATAGCAACAAAAATCAAAATTAAGAACTCAAGAGGAAGAGTGATCTGGAATAAACGGGAATAATGAATGAAAACAGTACAGTTTGGAGGTGTTTATATAGTGAAGTTTAATGTGGTTGTGTAGCTTAATAAGAATGTTAAATGAATCTTTAAAGTAAACATGCATATTGCAAAAATAATAATATTCCAAAACTAATAAGCCAGATGACTTTTTTTTTTTCCACCGCTCGAAAGTCCTTTATTTTTAAAGAGCAGAAATGTCTTAAAACAAATTTAATAACAATTTACTAAACTTCTAAAACAGTAAGTAATGTATTTATTACAAAGCAAAGGTGAACATATTTATATAATATAGAGCATAAATATTAAAAATCATAAAAATTGTATAGTTTTAAATAAGTAAATTTTTAAAATAAATAAATACATATTTTATGAAATAAAGTTCAGTTACAGGGCTTAGTTACAGTTCTCCAGATCCTGAAAATATTTGGACATAGATATTCCTAATAATACTACTGATAAAAATTTGCTAATTTTGAATGAAGATATTTATAGCTGAATCAAAAAAAATTGCCTTTGAAATGATTGGAACATTAAGTCTGAGTTTGGATGTTCATCTTTGGGAATCAGCTAGCCAGATGACTTTTATGGAAATCTCTGAGCTGGTTTGCTGAAGAACATTCTCAATAAATAGTGTATCTTGGCCACGATTTAATGCTCACACACACAGACATGTCCCAATGTTTTTTAATAATTGGCTCAACACCTCACCCAGCGTCCTGGCACATTTCAGGTGAAGTCAGGAGAGCTGACCATGATCTTCTAGGGCATTTCAAATCTGGTTCGACTCCTTGTTTTCATCACCTTCCTCTCTGCCTTGCTGACCCCCTGCCTTCAAGTCCTGGGGCCTTTGCTCTTGGTACAATCGATGTCCCCTTGCCTCAGGTCTGCTCATATCCTCCCTGGCAAGGACATCACCTCCTCAGGAGGTGGTCCTTGATCACCCATCTGAAATATCCTGGATCCCCTGTTTGTTCTTCATAGTTCTGGCCATGAGCTGACATCATGCCCTGGCCCTATTTGATGGTTGCATGCCTATCCTCCAGCCCCTCATCACAGGAACCTGTTTATTTCCCCCCTCTGAGTCCCCAGCACACTCCCGAGGTTGAGTCTTTGCTCTTCCTTCGGTTTTTGCTGGGGGGGGGGGGGGGCACGACACGACTCAGGGGACATTTGTTGAAGAAATGAATGAACACTACATATATAAAAAAGAACTACCAGCTTCGTTACACATGCTGGACCATCCTCTCTACATGCATATCTGTCAGCGTCTCAGAAGATGTATGACTGTCTTTGGAGCCTGTCTCCGCAGCTGCCCGGGTCCTCCTCCCTAACAGACCGCAGTGCACAGGGGGTCCCCAGGAAGGGCTGGGCTAATCTTTCTGTCTTCATCCTCTTGTGGATATGTACGTCCAGGACGAAGTTCCGTTTGTGTAGTAAGAAAACTCAGTCCTCTGGTTTCGCCGAGAGACGAGAGACGGGGCGCGGAGGCCGAGGGCTGGGGACGTTCAGCGCCGTGGGGGTCGAGGGCCGGGAGCCCGAAACTGGGGTCAGGGTCTGTTCGGGGGCTTCCGCAGCACCCATCGCTCGGCCCGCCTGCCCGCGTCTCCACGCCCTCGTCTCCTGCGTCTCCGCGCCCCCTGGAGGAGAGTTCTGGTCCCGTACCCCCGCATCCCTGCGTCTCCCTGGCCACTGAGAAGCCCCAGTTCCCCCGCAGCCCCACACTCCCGTGGGTCTTATACAGCCCGCCGGGTTCTCCGCATCCCCGCATGTCCGGCTCTGCCCTGAACTCCGCATCTCCTCATCCCTGCGCCTCCCGGCAGAGCCCGCCTCTCCGCGATCCGGTCCAGCGTCCCGGAGTATCCATACCCGCACGCCCCAACACTCCTCGTCTCGGTGTCCCCACGTACCCTCATGCCCCCTCGTGTCCCGGCAACCCAGCAGCCTCATATTCCCGCAACTTTCCCCTTCCTGAGGCTCGCAGTGGAACAGAGAATTTTCAGGCTTGCTCAGTCTATCATTTTTTTTTTAAGTTTTATTGAGATATGAGCAACATGCCATAATTTACCTACTTAGAGCGTACAATTAAATGGCGTTAACTGTATTCAGAGTGGAGTGCAATCAGTGCTACAGTCAATATTAGAACATCTTCATAATCCCCAAAGAAGCCTGTGCTCATTAGCTGTCACTCCCACCTTTCCCCTCAACACTTCCCACCCCCATCCCCACCTGCTTTAGTTTGCTAGCTGCAGGAATGTGATATACCAGAAACCCAACAGCTTTTAAAAGGGGGAATTTATTAAGTTATAAGTTTACAGTTCTAAGGCTGTGAAAATGTCCAAATTAAAGCAAGTCTATAAAAATGTCCAAATTAAGGACAAGGTAACCAACAAGAGATTACCTTCATTCAAGAAAGACTAATGAAGTTCAGGGTTTCTCTCTCAACTGGAAAGGCACGTGGTGAACATGGCGATGTCTGCTAGCTTTCTCTCCAGGCTTCTTGTTTCATGAAGCTCCTCCTGGGGCATATTCCTTTATCATCTCCAAGGGATTCTGGCTGTGTGCGCTCTGCAGTGTTTTCCAAAATGTTTCCTCTTTTAAAGGATTCTAAATAAACTAATCAAGACCCACCTGGAATGGGTGGAGTCTCATCTCCCTCTAATCAAAGGTTAATACCCTCAACTGGGCAAGCCGCATCTCCATGGAGATAATCTAATCAAGTTTCCAACCCACAGTACTGAATAGGGATTGAAAGAAACAGCTGCCTCCATAAAATGGATCAGGATTAAAACATGGCTTTTCTAGGGTACATAATCCTCTCAAACTGGCACCCCACCCCTAGGCAACCACTAACCCTCTGTCTGTCTCTATGGATTTATCTTTTGTGGCCCTTTCATATGAAAGGAATCATGCAATTTGTGGACTTTGTGATTGACTCCTTCCACTTGGCATAATGTTTTCAAGGCCATCCATGTTCACTTCTTTATTCCTTTTTTTTAATGGCCAAATAATATTCTAGTGTATGGATATACCACATTTTATTTTATCCACTTATCAGTTGATGGACAGTTAGATTGTTTTCACTTTTTGTCTTTTGTGAATAATACCGCTGTAAGCATATTTTTTTACTTTGTTGTTTGTTGACATTGCTGCCGTACTTAAGAAACTATTGCCTAATCTGAGGTCACTAAGATTTATATCTATGTTTTCTTCTAAGATTTTATAGTTTTACCTCTTACATTTAGCTCTTTGATCCATTCTGTTGTCATTTTTTTCTGTAGTGTGAGGTAGGGGTTCAATTTCATTCCTTTGCAGGTAATATCCAGTTGTCCCAGCACAATTTATTGGAGACTATTCCCTCCCATTTAATTGCCTTGGCACTTTTATCAAAGATCAACTGCCTGAAAATATGAGGGTTTATTTCTAGATTCTGAATTCTAATCCATTGATCTTTAGGTCTGCTCTTATGACAGTACCACACCATCTTGATAACTGTAGCTTTAGAGTCAGTTTTGAAATAGGAAGTTGTGAGTCCTCCAACATTCTTCTTTATTTTCAAGACCATGTTGGCTATTCTGGTTCCTTTGAGTTTCCATATAAATTTTAAGATAAATTTGCCAATTTTTGCAAATTAGTCAGCTGGGAGTTTGAGAGGGATGGTGCTGAATCTGTAGATAACTTGGAAAAGGATTGCCATCCTTAAAATGAAGTCTTTGGATCCCTGAACACATATGTCTTTCCATTTATTTCAGTCTTCTTTATACTTTTTTCTTCTTGCACTTTTGTGAAATATATTCCTAAGCATTCTTCTTTTTCTTTTTATATGCTGTACGGTTGGGGTCACATTTCATTCTTTTTCCATGTGAATATCCTGTTATTGCAGCACCATTTGTTGATTTTTTTTTTTTTTTTTTTTTTTTTTTTTTTTTTTTTTTTTTTTTTTTTTTTTTTGGTGAAGTGGGGAGTGCATGGACAGGGAATTGAAACCAGGTCTCCCACTGGCAGGTAAGAATTCTACCACTGAGCTACCCTTGTACTCCCACAAGTATTCTTTTTGATGCTATTGTAAATGGAATTGTCTTATTAGTTTTATTTTTGGACTTCTTATTGTACATGTATAGAAATACAAAAAAAATTTTGTATATTGATCTTGTATCCTGAAACCTTGCTGAACTCATTTGGTTTAATATTTTTACAGATCCCATTTAAAATTCTGAAAGGGCATGAGGAGGCAGTGAGTTCCTGCCACTTCTGTGTAGATGACAAGAGGCTCCTCACTGGCTCCTATGACCACACCGTGAAGCTGTGGGTAGGTGGCCCCATATTGGGTTCTGGAACTAAAACAACTCATAAGCTTATTTCACCTTTTATAGAGAGTTCTCAGTACTGAGTTCCTGAACACTCAAAGATCCCAGAGGTTTGAGCAAAGTGCGACGAGTAATGTGAGGGCACCCCTCTCCCACGCTCAGCCCCTGCTCTGGTGCCCACCTGCTGGAGGAAAAGGAAGTTAGTAGTTGCTGCCAGCCTGTTGATGTGGAAACAGTGAGACAGGGGATAAAGACCACTGGCCCAGCAGAAAACCCCCAACTTTTATTGTGGGGGGGAGTGTGCCCCAACTGTACCTAGTGCCTACCTGGGATCTCTGTGCTTTGCTATCTCTCAGTCTTCTCCGTATCTGGAAAACTCGGTTCCATCCACAGAGATTGTATGGCCAGACTGGGTGGTAGTAAGGTGGCCAGGCATGAGACCTGCCTGCGAGGGGTGGTTGGGAGAGACAGGTCTGAGCACAGATCAGCATCCCAAGGGACAGGAGGCAGGGGTCCAGGAACAAAGTGGTGAGTCAGACAAAGTTGCAGAAAGGTAGCTACCTGGAACCCTTCTGGAACTTTCTGAGCATAACTGGCAAACCCTGGTAAGCCCATTTGGGGGCATTGAAAGGAGCAGGGCTAAGGGATAGCAGTGGTGAGACCACAGATGGCTGTGTGCCTGTGGCTGTGGCCCATGGGTAGGACAATTGGTTCTGAGTTCTGCCATCTTCTTGGTCTTCATGGGTAGAAGAGGGACAGGGTGGAATGAGTCAAGGCTGGTTCCCAGGTTCCGGTTCAGGTAGCTGGACCGAGGATAGCCTCTTGCCCTCCAGTGTGTCCCCTTAGGCAAACCACGGAAGAGGGCTGTGGGCATTGTCAAAGTGGCTTCAGGCCCAACAGTTGGGATGCACTGGGTTCTGGGTCTCACTGAG
>PVIY010058494.1:0-12443 GCA_004026745.1 Myrmecophaga tridactyla | reverse complement strand
TATCATTCTACAATAAAAGAAACCAGGGATCCTTAAAGAAGTGGCTGGCTGTGTAACGGGGTCAGAAAATAGAAGAAAACAAATGCTGGAGCATAATGTAAGGCAGTACACACACACCTGTGGTTGCACACACACACACACACACACACACACACACACAAAGAAAAAAAATACAATGATGAGGGAGTGTCAAACTACTCGGTGAACAGGTAAAAGATAACTCCTCATAGCCAAAGAGTAAAAATTTGACTTACAAAATAAAGTAGTATTGGACTCTAACTCAGATTATAAAATAATTATCCATGAACTCATACGTATATTCATAAATATTTGAATGAAGACATAAATGAGGGAAAATAGTTCATGTACATACATTCACATAATTTAAGCACATATTTCATCATCAAGGAGGTAGGGCATAATTTCTCGTTCCTTAAGTGTGGGTTGCACATATCCACTTCCTTCCAAAGAATATAGTTGAGAAAAGGAGAAAAAAAGAGTAACTTTTAGGCATGGAGAAATCCTACAAACTTACCTCAGCCAGGTGAACAAGTTTAATGTCAACAGTCATCAGGAATTTTGATAGTATGCACTCTGGATGCGCTATAATGAGAATTGCACTTTACCTTTGGAGCCTTCTTCCCCAAATCCCATAACCCGCCTGATCATGAGAAAAACATTGGACCATTCCCATTTAAGAAATATTCTACAAAACACCTGACCAGTAATCCTCAAATCTGTCATATTCAACCAAAACAATGAGAAACTGCAACAATGTACAGGGGGAGACATGACTAATAAATGGAATGTGGTACTTTAGATGGTGTTCTAGTTTGCTGGCTGCTGGGATGCAAGACACCAGAGATGAACTGGCTTTCAATAAAAGGGGATTTATTCAGTAACACATGGTTCTTCTGAGGAACGGCAGTTAACCTTCAACTGAGGCTCTTTCTTACGCGGAAAGGCACAGGGCAATCTTTGCTGGCCTTCTCTCCAGGCCTCTGGGCTCCAACAACTTTCCCCAGGGTGATTCCTATCTGTATCTCCAAAGGCCTGGGCAGAGCGGCAAATACTGAGATGAGGTATGCTGAGCTGCTTGGGCTGTGCTACATTGAGCGCTCTCATTTAAGCACCAGCCAGTTAAATCAAACATCATTCATTGCAGCCGGCAAGCCTCCTAGCCGACTGCAGATGTAATCAGCAACAGATGAGGTTCACACGCCATTGGCTCATGTCCACAGCAATAGATCTAAACACCTTCACTTGACCAAGTTGACACCTAAACCTAACTACCACAGAAAAGGGACATTAGGTAAAAAGTAAGGACATTAATTAATGACAATGTCCAATACTGCTTTATTAATTGTAATAAATGTTGCATACTAATGTAAAATAATAATAGGGAAATGGGGTATGAATTATATGGTAATGCTGCACTACTTCCCAAATATTCTATAAATCTAAAACTATTCTAAAATTTAAAAGTTTATTAGTAAAACACACACAATGAAGCTTTCTCTATAGATTTCATAGATAGTTCTCTATGAATTTTAATAATTTGTTGTTTAAGATTCAAATTATAACCTCAATTAAATATTGTTAAAAAGCAATTTTAACTTCATTTTTACAAAGCTAAATTTTGGCTACCAACCTTGTCAATATACATATTTATTTTTTTCACCAGCTTCAGAATTTCCTTTCATTTCAGTTGAATGTTTCAAAATTTCCCGTAGGTAAGTCATTTTTTTTAAGTCAATAACTCTTCTTCAATATATTTCCCAAGTGAGAATCACACAGATACACTCATACACAAATGTGTGTGTGTGTGTGTGTGTGTGTGTGTGTGTAGAGATGATTGAATCATCCCCTTCCCAAAAGGCATGCTCAGGTCCCAACCCCTGGTCCTAGGTGAGAATCCGTTTGGAAATGGACCTTTGAACATTTTATTAGCTAAGATGTGCCAAAATGGAATGAGGGAGGGTGGCAGAGTTCTCGCCTGCCATGCCAGAGACCCAGGTTTGATTCCTGGAACCTGCCTATGCCAAAACAAAACACAAAACAGAATGAGAGAGGGCCTTAATTCAGTATGATTGAAGTCCTTATAAGCAAAGGAAATTGGAAACAGAGAGAGTAAGCCATGAAATAAGTAAGAAGCTTGGAGTCAATAGAACTCAGAAGTGAAGAGGCACTGCCATGTAAACTGCCATGTGTCAGAAAAGCCAGGAGCCCCAAAGATTGTAGGCCAGCAGAAGAGACATACTCCAGGAAGAAGCAAGCCTCATAGTCCCTGAAACTGTGAGCCAATACATTTCTGTTGATAAGCCATTTCATTAAACCATATTTGTTTCCACAGCTAGGAAACTAAAACAATATGTATCACTTCTTGTAATTCAAAAATACTTGACACATCTCTTCCTTTTTATAATCAGCACATTTCAGTTTGAAACACTGGGAATTGTGTTCTGATTCCCATTACATTTCCTAAAGCAGAAAATAAAACTGGATTGCAGAGGCTTGAATTTTGATAGTTATCATTTTGACAATGTTATTTAATGTCGATTCCAAATCTCCAGGTAAACCTTTACATGCAAGAGATTGTCTGTGAACAGACAAGTGTATTACTACTTCGATTTCAGGGTTTTCAAATTGAACTTAATGCACAAAGCCTTTACACCATCCAATCATTGCTGCTTCACCATCAAAATATAAACCTATGTTACTACCTCGGTGATATCTTATTTTTTCATAAAGGGATCATCTCCAAGTAAAAACATCATCTCCAGAAGTTTGTTTTGATGTTTCCTTTCAAATTACATAATATTTTCTCAGCATTTCTCTTCAGGGATTCTAAAGAAGATAAGAGTTAACTTTCCTAAGACTGATCCCCAGTGGGCTGGCTTTCCAGAGAAAAGCAGGACCCATTGGTGACTGAAACCACTCCACGGAAAAGAGATATAGTCAAGCACAAAGGGCTTTCAGTTCTGTGAGAATGTGAAGGCAGTGGTGGGTGGGACTGGAATCCAATGGTATAGTCTATCATAGATCTATTACTGCAAGGCTTGGACTCCAGTCCCTTCTCCAGTATGAGAAGAGTTTCTACCCTCCCAATCAAAAATACTTACATGACATACTAGTGCTTATGACCAAGGTTTTATCACATCACAGAGTGTGACCCCATCACTTGGCCCCCAACCCAGTTTATGTGCCATGTGGCTTGTAAGAGCCAGGAACTCTTTCTTGGAGTTTAATATCTATCTTTGTTAAATTTTTGGGTGCTTCCCCAGAGTGGCACTGTCAAGGGTAACTGAAAATCTATTGGTCTTCCTATATCAGTTCCTCACTATAAACATTGTTCCAGGCCTGATGTGTGTGCTCTTGGATCACTTGTCTTCATTTGTTTGACCATTAGGTGCATTAATCTGGACATCTAGCCCCAGACACCCACCACTGCTTTCAGGAAGGCAATCAAGGACTAGAGAGCCCAATACATATCCAGTCGAGGTAAGAACTTCCTCAGGGTATTATAGTCAGACCATGTCAATAACTTCAATTCCAGATCATTAACATGTCACATATACTTTGTGTTGACTCTGTCATGAAACAGAAGCAAAGATAATATTCTTTAGTTATTATTAATGGTCATGAAAACTTTCCCAAAAGGAGGCAGACTCCATTGGTGGCATTAAATTACACTGAGAACCCTAATAGGAGTGATATCGACACTTATGCTATTCTGATTTCAGCCTTGACATTTTTCTGTGTGTAGGTTGGTCCAAGATAGGATAATGTTGCTAGGGTGCTATGTGTCCTGCTGAAATGGAAATAAAAATAGAAAAGGCCTATAACACATGGCCTGAGTGACTACCCCTCAAACCCAGTAAAGGAGATAACCTACAAGGGTCCAAAGTAGCCTCACAGAGTCACTAAGAAGACTTTTCTAAGGAATCTCCCTCTTTTAAAACTACATTGATATGACTTTTAGATCAAGAAACCAAACATGCAGAAATTGACAGTGTCCCCAAACCTATTTTATGCAAACAATAAGATAGAATACTTGGAATGGGGGCTTCTTGTAATTGATGAAAGAATGGATGGAACCGAACTGGCTGCTTAGAACATAGGCTATGAGAGATAGAAGGAAGGAGCTCAGAAATTCCCAGAAATGAAGTTTAAAAGAACTTCCAAACTGTTGCCTCTTCCCAAGGGATTAAGCTTACAAATCAAGTGATCCAAGAAAGGCGCTCCTGAGAGTTCACTAAAGATTCTGTGCCCTGGGACTGGTGGTAGTTACACAGATCTCTATATGTTAAAATTAAGATAATTATAAAAAATAAAATTCACAAAAGATATATTTAAAATATTAAAGTATATTTAAAAATGAACTCTTATGAGTGTCCATGCTCTGGCTTTCTGTAATCACTAGATAATTAAGCCTGCAGTATATTCTTCCCCTGCTGATGCCATTTTAGAAATAGGCCCACATTTCTGCTTTATGTTATTTGAGCTTCTGGGTTTGTAAGAGAATTAATTAATCCATCCTGGAGCCACTCCACTTGGAAACTGGGACCTCTCGTTTTGTAAGATAGTAAATCCTGCTAATTTTCAAAAAAGAAGAGCCAACTGGAAATTCTGAAATATTTGTGTGCATGTGTGTGTGCATTTGTGTATATTTATATATATATACATTAAAAATAACTCACTATATGGGATATAATATAGAATGGATATAGTCACAGACAGAATTTATCAAAAAAGTATATTTACCTTAATTTGCCTTCTCCTGGAAGCAGATTCTCTTCTAAACCAGATTTTGGGTTGCTCAAAATCTTCAAGGAAAGAAAGTCAAATAAGAGAACGTTTTCATACGAAGTCCTAGACTTAGTCTGATCCAGAGCAGAAGAACTATACTCTGATTGTAACAGAAGGTAGCAGTTAACAGTAAAGTATGCAAAAGATGGGGGTTGGAGCCCAGAGCTGATCAAAGGGAGTTCAAAGCATTTGGGCTCGACACCACCCATGTTCATTACAACACTCATAAATTCACCCAGAATTCAGGCGAGCAAGGTGAAATAAAAATATAGGAGCAAGAAATTCAAGACATGGAAGGTAGAATGATAGTCTAATAAAAGTTCCTAAAGAAAAGAATAAGGGAAATTGAGGAACAGTGAAATTTTCAGAGCTGGTGGCTCAAAACTTTCCACTACTAAGAAGGATGAACAAAAATAAATACACATCTAGATATGCTATGGTAAGATTTCAGGATATCAGGAATAAAGGGAACATCTTTAAAATTACCTGAAAGATAAGACAGATTACCTACAAAGGAAAATTTATTAAGATGGCATGAACTACAATAGATGCCAGAACACAACTGAATCCTATTTTCAAAGCCCTGGGGGGCAAAGATTGTCAACCTAGAGTTCTGTACCCAACTAGACTACTTTGAAGAATAAGGATGAAATAAGATAGTTCCAGATTCTCAGAGGGATGAAATAAGATAGTTCTAGATCCTCAGAGTTTAAGAGTTTACAAAATGATAAACTTTAGTAAGCAGGAAAGAGAACCTAGAAGTCAGGAATAGAATGCAAAAAAATTTGACTTGATGAATAATTTGTTGGTAAATTTTGCTTATGTTTGACTGTAAATGTTATGTTAAATAAAGGTGGGACTAAAATTTTAGAAATAAATAATAAGGAAAATGGAAAGACTCAGTGAAAAATTATGGCATAGCAAGGTTCTAATCTTGTTGGAGAAAATAGTGATACCGTAGACAAGTGTTGAAGTTTAGAGAAAATATTTCTAACCTCTAAACTTAAGAAAAAATAAAGGTAACTGAAAACATACAGTCCATAGCATCCTAGCCAGCAAAGGAAATTAAAAAATGTGAATAAGGAAGAAATTACCAATTTTAGCAGAAGGTAGGAAAGAAGATACAAGCAAGTGAAGGAAGTGCACAAAGAAAAAAGAAACCTGGTGGAAATAAGTCCACATATATAAATAATAAATAAAAATATAAATGGACTAACATTAATTATGAAAGGGAAAGGTCATCATGGTGGAAATTTCTTTGGTAACTACATTAATGAAATCTATTGTTTTCTGACATCTCCACCAGAAGTATTTTGACAAAAAGAACTTTGGCTTGAATTATTTCAGTTAGGAGGGAGGGCCATGTGCTATACTTGTGAGGGCCACGGCAGTTCAATGAAAATAATATAGAATATAGTGTTTTGAGTTAGGTTTGGCTAGATAAACATTTTTTACAAAAAAAAAAAAAGAGAACTGTTACTCAGAAGTCTGTTATCTTCCTCCCAATTAGAGGCAGCCAATAAAACTCATAATTAGATTATTAAATTAAAGTGCTCTTTAATGGCAGCTGCTATATAGATCCATTTGATTGTTGCATTAATTTGCTTGTGACTATTGCTGCATAATAATTTTCCTGGATCTAGTTACAGTGTTTTTTTAAACCATCTACCCATTCTGCATCCTTCATGCTTCCCCAGTGACTGGGCACTGCAATTGTTTGCCTGTGTTTTTGTGTTTATACTTGTAGACACATTAGACTCTGTTGACCCTTCAATGTTTTGCCCCTTGGGGTCTTACAACATGTATGTTTTTCTTTCTAGTACAGAGCTGTCTTCAAAATAGATGCCCTTTTGCTGATTTGAGGAGGTAAATAATAATGGTAACACCGTCATTGGTGATGGGAAGTCCACTGGAAAGTCTCATATAAGAACTGCCGTACTGGGAAGTCTCTATAAGAACTGCCGTACTGCCTATGAGTAAGTATTGTCATCAGAGTGATTTATTTACTTGACGTGGGCTTACACCCTGTGGGAATGAATATACATTGAAAATCCTAAAAAACAGCAGTGAATTTGCCTAGAAATTATGTATGTGGGTCTTTTAATGTTTTGGCATACCTCAAATTCATCATGATAGGTTTGGATACTGTTTCACAATAATTTACTTAGAAAAATGCATTCCGATTTTCTCATCCTCAGAAAATGCAATTCATGTCAAGAGAAGGATTACTAATTCCCTTAATGATTCATTCCATACTCAACGCCGCAGAATGCAGGAGTCTAGAAGAAGGTATCATTCTGCAATAAATGTCAAAAACATGTTTTATCTAAATAGCTCAACATACAGTACAGACGAAATTTAGTTAGAGATAATTTATACCTTTCAGTGGCCGAAGTAATCTATGGGTTTCTTCAAATTGCTTTTGTCTATAAAATAAACTCAATTTGCTTTACCACATGAAGCACAAATTTAAAGCAATATTTCATAAATCTCTGTCACCGAAGATTAAAGTAATCTTTAATTTACATACACAATGCTACCAACCTATGAGTTTTATATAGTCAGGGTTTGAAAATTGAATTAGACAACATAAAGCTGATTTTTAACTTCACCTGCTAGTAAAGCCAAAATTTCCAATAAGTAAAAAAAGGTAAGTTATTACTAAAGGTCCCTAACGATCCCATGTGTATACTAATATGGTCTTAAATTCTTGTATGTTGTTTGTCTGAAAAAGATTGTCTTAATAAAGCTCTGAGAATGAAGCACTTCCATTGTGTCCACAGTTATCTAATATAGTTAATGCCACCTGGTAAATTTCATACAATATTTACATCTGCTGCATAAGGTCAAGGACCTGCGTAAGTTCATGTTAACCCTTGTTCATGAAAACATATGTTACCAGTAGATTCTCTCAGGATAAAGGTTTTGGCACTATGCACCAGATAAAGCCCAAATATGAAATTAAACTCTATGTTTATTAAATTCCCACCAGGCTTGTGTCCAGCTATGTCAGAAACTTCCATTTCAAAGATAAATGCAAATACATGAGCTTTATGAAACTCTGGCTTTTCTTTAAAACAATTAACAATATACTTAAGTACCTAACAAATACAAGGCACTGTCATAGGCTCTTTACATGTCATAGCTCATTTAATTGTCGTAACAACCCTATGAAACAGTTCTATTAGTACCATATTTTTTAGAAGAGAAAAGCAAGGTACAGGAAACTTAAGTCATTCAAGGTCATACAACCAGTAAATGCTGGAGTGCACTTTGAAACCACATCTGATTTTAGAGCTCTTAAGCACTGTAATCTATTTCAATGCTTTATGTCACAGCACTGGAGTCTCTCGAATCTCCTATGAACCAAACATTATAAAAATTTTCCCTGCATATTGTCTCATTTAGAGAGATTGTATAGGAAGAGAAAAGGGAATCCCAGCAGACTTAAGCAAATTTATTTCATTTGTAAAGTAGGTATCATAATAATGTGCTTCATGAGATTTTTGTGAGGAATAAACAATGCAATGAACACTATGCCTAAACACATCATAAACCAAAAGTGTTCTTGAGGTGATAGCTATATCACAAATGAATTATTATGTGCTCCAAACCAATATTTATAATACTTTTACCCATCTCTGTTTAGATGAAGCAATGATTACTCAAAAACCAGTCTATCCAAAATTAAACCCAATATTTCCACCCCAAAACCTAATCTCAAAGTTCTGGAAAGATGACCGAATAGGAGCAGCCCTGGTTGCTGGGGCTGAGGAGCTGAGAAGCAGAAAACTGGAGCCTAACATGTCAGTAGTGCACAGATGGGGATACAGGGACTAGAAAGTAAGCCAAGCCTGTTCTTGAACACGCTGTCCTCACCAGCACAGCCCTGTGACCCATGACTCACCCCACACCCCATGCTCCTGAACCCTGTCACCAGCTCCCATTCCTGCTCTCCAAGTGCCCCCGCCCCACACCCCCACCTCAAGTGGAGCCTAACCCACCTCTCCTGCACCCCTTCTGAGCACTGCCTACTCCTCCCGCTCCTTGTAGGCTGTTGCCAGTGCAGCAAAGTTGTAGGCACTAACCTCCATACCCAGGCTGCATCTGCCCCCCTCCCAGTGTCCCACGGCCTCACCTCACCCCACCCTGAGCTTTGCACATCAGTTTACATGACTCCTAGACCTGAACATGCATTCAGCCTCCAGTCAAGACCCTCAGGTGTGGGAACATCAGTTTATGGCAGTCCTAGACCAATGCATGTGCAAGGCTTTCAGTTATGCTTCCCTGTGCAGCCAGGTTATATCCGCCCCCAGCCCAGGAAGGCATAACATTGACCCACTGCCCTGGCTCTGCACATGCACATAAAGGGCCTGGCACCCTAAATCAGTGTGCACCAGGGTTATAGCCCCCAGACCAGTGCACCCTCACAGCTACATCCTCCCTGGCTGCTGGCCACCCATGTTCACAAGCACCAGCATAACATCCCCAACCCAACATTCTTCTCTATTGCTCATGGAACATTCTCCAGGATAGGTCATATTCTGGTGCATGAAACAGGTCTTTATAATTTTAAAAACATTGAAATAATTCAAAGCACTTTCTCTGATCATAATGTAATGAAGCTAGATCTCAATAACCACCAAAGAATGAGAACATTCACAAATATATGGAGATTAAATAACACAATCTTAAACAACCAGTGGGTTCAAGAAGAAATTGCTAGAGAAATCAGTAGTGATCTGGAGATGAATGAAAATGAGAATACAACTTATCAGAACTTATGGATGTGGCAAAGGCTGTGCTGAGAGGGAAATTTATTGCTCTAAATTTATTGCCCTAAATGCTTATATTAAAAAACAAGAAAGAGCAAAAATTGAGAATTTAACTGCTCACCTGGAGGAACTGGAGAAAGAACAGCAAACCAACCCCAAAGCAAATAGAGGGAGAGAAACAAAAAAGATTAATGCTGAGGTAAATGAATGGGAAAACAAAAGAAAAATGGAAAGAATCAATAAAACCAAAAGTTAGTTCTTTGAGAAAAGCAATAAAATTGATAGGTGACTAGCAAGACTGACAAAAAAAGAGAGAGGATGCAAATAAACAACAAGAAATAGAAGATCTCAACAAACCAATCACAAGTAAAGAGATTCAATCAGTCATCAAAAATCTTCTTACAAAGAAAAACCCATGGCCAGATGGCTTCACAGGGGAATTTTTTTATCAAACATTTCAAAAAGAACTAACACCAATCCTGCTCAAACTTTTCCGAAAAATTGAGGAAAAAGGAACTCAACCTAACTCATTTTATGAAGCTAATATCATTTTAAAACCATGTAAAGATACTATAAGGAAGTAAAACTATAGGCCAATCTCCCTAATGAACATAGAAGCAAAAATTCTCAACAAAATATTAGCAAATCAAATCCAACAAGACATTAAAAGAATTATACACTAGCAACCAAGTGGGGTTTGTACCAAGAATGCAAGGATGGTTCAACAAATGAAAATCAATTAATGTAATACAGAACATTAACAAATCAAAAGGGAAAAATCACATGATCATCTTTATTGAAGCTGAAAAAGCATTCGACAAAATTCAACATCCTTTTCTGATAAAAACACCCCAAAAGATAGGAATTAAAGGTAACTACCTCAATATGATAAAGGGAATATATGAGAAAAACAATAGGGCAGGCAATGGTGGCACAATGGCAGAGTTCTCAACTGCCATGCCAGAGACCTGAGTTCGATTCCTAGTGCCTGCTCATGCCAAAACCAAAAAACAATAGTCAGCACCATACTCAATGAAGAGAGACTGAAAGCTTTCCCCCTAAGATCAGGAATAAGACAAGGATGCCCACTGTCATCACTATTATTCACAATTGTGCTAGAAGTTCTAGCTAGAGCAATCAGGTGGGATAAAGAAATAAAAGGCATCCAAATTGGAAAGGAAAAACTAAACTTTCATTATTTGCAGATCATATGATACTATACTTGGAAGATCCTGAGAAATCTACAGCAAAGTTACTTGAGCTAATAAACAAATTCAGCAAGGTGGCAGGGTATAAAATTAAGGTGCAAAAGTCAGAAACATTTCTATGCACAAGCAATGACCTAACTGAGTCAGTTAAGGAAAAAAAAATCCATTGAAAATAGCAACTAAAAGAATCGAGTATTTAAGAATGAATTTAACTAGGGACGTAGAGGACTTGTGCCCAGAAAACTACATAACATTGCTAAAAGAAATCAAAGAAGATCTGCATAAATAGAAAGACATTCCCTGCTCATGGATAGGAAGGCTAAATACAGTTAAGATGTCAATTCTATGCAAATTTGATCTACAGTTTCAACACAATATCTATCAAAATTCCAACAACCTACTTTGAAGACTAGGAAAAGCTAGTTACCAAATTCATCTGGAAGTGAAAGAGACCCTGAATAGCTAAAAGCATTCTAAAAAAGAAGAACAAGGTGGTAAGATTAACACTCCCTGACTTTAAAACCCATCATAAAGCCATAGAGATCAAAACAGCATGGTACTGGCACAAAGATAAAACCATTGACCAAGAGTGCAGAAATAGACCACAAAATCTATGGTCAACTGGTTTTTGACAAGGCCCCCAAATCTTCTGAACTGGGATAAAGTAGTCTTTGCAATAAATGGGCATGGAAGAACTGGATATCAATAGCCAAAAGAATGAAAGAGGACTCCTACTTACACCCTTTACAAAAATTAACTCAAAGTGAATCAAACAACTAAATATAAGAACTAGCACCATAAAGTTCCAGAAGAAAATGCAGGGAAACATCTTCAAAGCCTAGTAATAGGAGGTAACTTCCTAAACTTTACATCAAAAGCACAAGCAAAAAAGAAAAAAATAGATAAATGGGAAGTCCTCAAAATGAAATGCTTCTGCACCTCAAAAGACTTTGCCAAAAAGGTGAAGAGGCAGCCAACTCAATGGGAGAAAATATTTGGAAATCTTATGAGACAAATGTTTGATATCCTGTATACACAAAGAAATCATACAACTCAACAACAAAAGAACAAACAACCCAATTATAAAATGGACTAAAGATTTGAACAGGCATTTTTCTGAAGAGCAAATACAGATGGCTCAAAAGCACATGAAAAAATGCTCATTTTCACTGGCTATAAGGGAAGTGCAAATCAAGACTACAATGAGATATCACCTCACACCTACAAGAATGGCTGTTGTTAAACAAACAGGAAACTATAAATATTGGAGAGGATGTGGAGAAACTGGGACACTTATGCACTGCTGGTGGGAATGTAATGGAGCAGCCACTATGGAAGACTGTTTGGCAGTTCCTCAGGAAACTAAATATCAAATTGCCCTATGACCCAGCAATAGCACTACTTGGGTATTGTGTTAGTTAGATTCAGTTGTCAACTTGGCCAGGTGAGCATACCTAGTCTTGTTGCTGTGGACATAAGCCAATGGTACGTGAACCTCATTTGTTGCTAATTACATCTGCAGTTGGCTAGGAGGTGTGTCTGCTGCAATGAGTGACGTTTGACTTAATTGGCTGGTGCTTAAATGAGAGAACGCAACGTAGCACAGCCTAAGCAGCGCGGCATTCCTCATCTCAGCACTTGCAGCTCAGCC
>PVIY010058493.1:0-12443 GCA_004026745.1 Myrmecophaga tridactyla | reverse complement strand
TGGATTTGGCTCCAAATCATTTTGGACAGCTTTTTTGTCACAGCTGATACTATACTTTGGCCTCAATTCCTAGAGCATATGTTTTGGAGAGAGGGCATTTCTTAAGTGAATAATATTTCCATGAATGTTTCCACAAGTAGTTCCATGATCAAAGAAAGGTGAGATATACAGTGATACAATTTTCCTGGTATTCATGTCTCCGAGATTTTAATGACCAAGAGATTTGGGACAAAAGTATGTTTCTTTGCCTTTTACAGAGACTAGAGGCAGCCCACGTTCCTGGACTCATGGTCTCTCTCTACCTCCTTCAAGCCAGCAATGATGCACTACTCTGACCATTCTTCTGTAATCAGATCACCCTCCAACTCTGATCACAGCTGGGAAACCTTTTTTTTTTAATATTCTAAAGGTTTTATTTAAAAAGTCAGCTTTAAATCTCTTTATGCCTAAGTAATTGTCTATCTATTTTTAATTTTTATATCCACAGGATATGTTTATTAATCCTTGTACTTTTTAAAATAAGTATTCTTTTTAATTGATATACATTATATATTCACGTACAATGCAATTATCCAAAGTGTAAAATCAGTGGTTCAATATATCATGTAGCTGTGCATTTAGCATCACAATCGACTTTTCTTTTCCTTTTTTTGTAAAAAATAACATATATCTATAAAATCAATAAATTTCAAAGCACATAGTGACAATTAGTTGAAGAACAGATTTCAGAGTTAGGTATGGGTTACAATTCCACAATTTTAGGTTTTTACTTCTAACTGCTCTAAGGTACTGGAGACTAAAAGAAATATCAATATAGTGATTCAGCAATCATACTCATTTGTCAAACCCTACCTCTCTGTGTAACTCCACCATCACCTTTGATCTGTCTCCATCTCTTCAGAGGTATTTGGGTGTCATGGTCATGTTCATGTGTCAACTTAGCCAAGTGGTGGTACATGATTGTTTGGTTGGGCAAATGCTGGCCTGTCTGTTGCTATGAGGACATTTCATAGAATAAAATCATGATCATGGTGGCTGCATCCACAGCTGATTCCATTCTGATTCCACTTGTAATCAGCTAAGGGGAGTGCCTTCTGCAATGAGTCATGCTTAATATAATCATTGGAAGACTTTTAAAGAGGATTCAGAAGAGACAGGCTGTCTTCCTGCTTTGGTCAGCGAGTCTCACCTGTGCAGTTCGTCCATACCCTCCATTGAAATTGTCAACTTCACAATCTGCCCTGAAGATTTTGGGCTCTAGATTCCTGTGGTCATGTGAGACATTTTTATAAATTTCATATTTGTGAGTGTTCTCTGTTGATTCTGTTTCTCTAGAGAATACAACTTGGTACCAGAGTAGTTCTTAAGAAACAGAGTCTTAAAAATGGGTTTTTATGAATGGTTTTCTAGTCTGACTGGACTCAAAGGCACTAAGGACTCTGTTTCCCATAATCAGAATGAAACTGACAATCCATGGAGTGAGTTGGCAAAAGAGCCAAAATATCACCACTGGATTCTTCTAATGCTGCACTTGTATGAAGCCAGGCTCTGGAGGACAAGGCTTTTGATACGTTTATGGAGTTTTGTGGAAATAGGAGATATGGAGATGTTGGCTGGTTGTTGTTAGATATGCTGGAAACATTAATGAGTGAAAAGGATGGACTTAAGGCTTCAAACAAGAAACTTAAGTGCTGTCTGACAGATGTAGAAGTTTCTGTGAGTGTCCTGACGGAAACTCTTATTTCCTGTAGCCATAGACTTGAGATCTCTGAAAATCAGACTCCGAATCTTATTGGTAGAGTAACAACTTTACAACATAAACTGAAATCTCAATCTTTCATGGTTTCTGCAGTTAAAGTGAAAGCACTGATTGGAAAGGAGTGAGACCCTGAGAAATGGGATGGTAACATATGGATTGATAATGATGTCGGGGGTGAGGTTGAAACCCTAGATCATGCTGAGACTTCTCTAGATAACCCTAGTCCACCAGTCAGAGTGGAGGTTTATGGAGGCCATGTGATTGATGGAGTTTTAGCTTAGGTCTGTCTCACAATGTTTCCAGTGGGCCCCTGGACCTATTCTGTAGTTATTTCCCCAGTTCCAGAATGTATAATTGGAATAGACATACTGAGCAACTGGCAGAATCCCCACATTGGCTCTCTAACTCAGGCAGTGAGGGCTATTATGGTGAGAAAGGCCAAGTGGAAGCCACTAGAACTGCCCCTACCAAGCAAAATAGTAAATCAGAAACAATACCGGATTTCTAGATGAATTTTAGAGATTACTGACACTCTTAAGGACTTGAAGGATGCAGGGGTGATGATTCCCACCGCATCTCCATTTCACTCTCTTATTTGGCCTGTGCAGAAAACAGATGGGCTTTGGAGGATGACAGTGGATTATCATAAGCCCGACCACGTGGTAACTCCAATTGCAGCTGCTGTTCCAGATGTGGTATCATTGCTTGAACAAATCAATATATCCCCTGGTACCTGGTATGCAGCTTTTGATCTGGCATATGCTTTCTTCTCAATAGCTGTTAGTAAGGACCACCAGAAACAGTTTGCTTTCAGCTGGCAAGGTCAGCAATATACTTTCACTGCCCTACCTCAGGGGTATGTCAACTCTCCAGCCTTATGTCATAAGCTTGTCTGCAGAGAACTTGATCATTTCTCCCTCCCACAAGACATCACACTGGTCCATTATATTGATGATATCATGTTGATTTGATTTAGTGAGCAAGAAGTAGCAACTACTCTAGACTTACTGACAATGCTGATAATTTGTGTGTCAGAGGATGGGAGATAAAACCAACAAAAATACAGAGGCCTTCCACTTCAGTGAAATTTCTAGGTGTCCAGTGGTGTGGTGCATTTCAAGATATCCCTTCCAAGGTGAAGGATAAGTTGCTGTACCTGGCCCCTCCTACGACCAAAAAACAGGCACAACACCTAATTGGTCTCTTTGGATTAGGGCGAAAATATATTCCTCATTTGGGTGTGCTACTCTGGCCCATTTATTGAGCAACCATAAAAGTTGCTAATATTGAGTGGGGACCTGAACAAGAGGAGGCGCTGTGACAAGTCCAGGCTGCTGTACAAACTGCTCTGCCACTTAGAACATATGATCCAGCAGATCCAATGGTGCTGGAAGAGGCAGTGGCAAATAAAGATGCTGTTTGGAGTTTTGACAGGCCCCTGTAGGAGAATCACAGCGCAGACCCTTAGGATTTTAGAGCAAAGCCTTATCATCTGCTGCAGGAAACTAGTTTACTTTTGAGAAACAGCTTTTGGCCTGCTACTGGGCCTTATAGACTGAATGCTTAACCTTGGGCCGCCAAGTTACCATGAGATATGAGTTGCTTATCATGAGCTGGGTGTTGTCTGACCCAGCAAGCCATAAAGTTGGGAGTGTGCAGCAGCACTCTATCATAAAATGAAAATGGTATATATGAGATAGAACCATAGCATGTCCTGAAGTCACGAATAAGTTATTTGAGGAAGTTGTCCAAATGCCCATGGTCTCCACTACTGTCACATTACCTTCTCATAACTCAGACCAGAGCTATGGCCTCTTGGGGAGTTCCTTTTAGTGGATTGACTTAGGAAGAGAAAACCGAGGCCTGGTTTATAGATAGTTCAGCATGATATGCAGGTACCACCTGAAAGTGGACAGATGCAGGACTACATCCTCTTTCTGGGGTTTCCTTGAAGGACAGTGGTGAGGGGAAATACTCCCAGTGGACAGAACTTCGATCAGTACACTTGGTTGTTCATTTTGCTTGGAAGAAGAACTGGCCAGAGGTGTGTTTGTATACTGACTCATGGGTTGTTGCTAATGGTTTGGCTGGACTTAGAAAGACCATAATTACAACATAGGTAACAAAGAGGTCTGGGGAAGAGGTATGTTGGGAGACCTTTCTGAATGGGCTAAAAACATTATGATATTTGTGTCCCATTTGAATGCACACCAGAGGGTGACTTAAACAGAGCAAGGCTTTAATAATCAAGTGGATAAAATGACCAATTTTGTGGATACAAGTCAGCCTCTTTCCCCAGTAACTCCTTTCATTGCCAAATGGGTTCATGAACAAAGTGATCATGGTGGTAGGGATGGAGGTTATGCATGGGATCAGCAACAGGGACTTCCACTCACCAAGGCTGACCTGGTTACAGCCACTGTAAAGGGCCCAATCTGCCAACAGCAGAGACCCATACTCAATCCCTGATATGGCGCCATTCCCCAAGGTGACCAGCCAGCTACATGGTGACAGATTGATTACATTGGACCACTCCCTTCATGGAAGTAACAGTGATTTGTTCTTACTGGAAAAGACACATACTCTGGATATGGGTTTGCTTTCTCTGCACACAATGCTTCTGCCAAAACTACCACCCTTGGGCTTATAAAATGCCTTATCCATCATCATGATATTCCACACAGCATTGCTTCTGATCAAGGAACACACTCCACAGCAAATGAACTGGGAGAATGGGCACATGCTCATGAAATTCTCTGGTCTTACCATGTTCTCCATCATTCAGAAGCAGCCGGATTGATAGAACAGTTGAATGGCCTTTTGAAAACACAATTACAGTGCCAATTAGGTGGCAATACCTTGAAGGGCTGGAGTAATGTCCTCCAGGAAGCTTTGTATGCTCTGAATCAGCATCTGCTGTATGGTGCTATTCCTCTCATAGCCAGGATCCATGGGTCCAGAAATCAAGGGGTGGAAATGGGAGTGGCACCACTTATTATTACCACTAATGTTCCTCTAGAAAATTTTTTGCTTCCTATCCCTGTGACCCTGAGCTCTGCTTGTCTTCAGGTTTTAGTTCCAAAAGGGGAATGCTTCCACCAGGAGAAACAATGATTCCATTGAACTGGAATCTGAGACTACCACATGGTCGCTTTGGGCTACTCATGTCCCTGGATCAACAAGTCAAGAAGGGGAGTACATTAATGGCTGGGGTGATTGACTCTGACTATTAGGGGGAAATAGGACTGCAACTACACAATGGAGGTAAAGAAGAGTTTTCTTGGAATATAGGGGATCCCCAGGGTATCTTTTAGTACTACCAAGCCCTGTGATTAAAATCAATTGAAAACTGCAATAACCCAATCCAGACAGGACTACCAATGGCCTTGAAGCTTCAGGAATGAAGGTTTGGGTCACCCCACCAGGCAAAGAACCACAGCCAACAGAAGTGCTTGCTGAGGGTAAAGGGAACATGGAATGGGTAGTGGAAGAAGGTAGTGATAAATAAGAACTATGACCACATGATCAGTTACAGAAATGAGGATGGCAATACTGTTTTGTTCATGTTATACTATTTAAATTGTAAGATATCAAGTTTAAGAAAGAATATTACTCAAGGACTTGTGCCCTATTCTGGAGACATTTAATATGTTTCCAGTTATATGCAGAAGAGTTGAGTATTGTTAGGTGAAAGAAAAATGTGTGTTTTATTGCTTTTTATTTAGAAATTAGGTATGATTTAAGGTGTTGTGTATAGCTACCAAGTTGATAAGGGGTGGACTGTCATGGTCATGTTCATGTATTGACTTGGCCTAGTGGAGGTACCTGTTTGTTTGGTTGGGCAAGTGCTGGCCTGTCTGTTGCTGTGAGGACATTTCATAGAATTAAATCATGATCATGTTGGCTGCATCCACAGCTGATTCAATTCTGATTCCATTTGTAATCAGCCATGGGGAATGTCTTCTGCAATGAATGATGCTTAACTAATCACTGGAAGTCTCTGCTGCTTTGGCCACTGAGCCTCTCCTGTGGAGTCCATCCAGACGCTCCTACAGAATTGTCAGCTTCACAGCCTGCCCTACAAACTTTGGATTCTACATTCCCATGGTTACGTGAGACATTTTTATAAATTTTACATTTACAAATATTTCCTGTTGATTCTATTTCTTTAGAGAACCCTAATTAATACATTGGGTATGCCCATTCTAACTTTTCATGTTGGAAGGGGCTATTGATAATATGAGAAAAGGGGATAAGATTAGTTCATGTTCTGGAGAGGATGGCTCCTCTGCATTTCAGGATTTATTTGGTCCAGTGACCCATCTGGAGGTTGTAGGCTCCTGGAAAAGTTACCCTAGTGCATGGAACCTTTGTCAAATCTTATGTAATGACCTGGACGTTCTTTAGGATTGGCATGAATGGTTTTGGTTGGTGTTTGGCTAGTTATGATAGCAGCAACATCTTAATGAAGCTTGCATAACAATGACCTCCAGAGTGGCCTCTCAACTCTATTTGAATTTTCTCAGCCACTGACAACTTATTTATTATACTTCTTTTCCCCTTTTGGTCAGCATGGCAATTTTGATTCCATGGTGCCAGGGCCAGGCTCATCCTTGGGAGTCATCTCCCATGCTGCAAGGGAGACTTTCACTGCTGGATGTCATGCCCCAATGTAAGGGGGGAGGGCAATGATTTCACTTGCAGAGTTGGGCTCAGGGAGAGAGAGGCCACATCTGAGCAACAGAAGAGGTCCTCCAGAAGTAACTCTTAGGCATACCTATAGGTAGGCCAAGCTTCTCCACTACATATATATGCTTCACAAGAGCAAGCTTCAAGACCAAGGGCTTGGCTTATTGATTTGGGTGTCCCTAATGTTTGACACAGTATCAGAGTGTTCCCCGGTGGTGAAGTTTAATAGTTTCATGTTTTTTCTCCCATCTCTCAAGGTGCTTTGCCAATACTTTTTATTTATCTGTTTAATATACTCTGGGAGATCCCGAAATTACATTAAATTATACAACATTTAAGGCTCTCATTTTTATTTTGGGCTCTCTGCATTTGGATTATTTAAATGATCTAACCTGATGTGTTGAATTAGACTATGTGCTACTGAAAATTTATGTTCAGGGCAAAATGAACCTTTCTTCCCTTGGTATCAAAATGTAGATGAAATTCTAAAATATAGACAATGTCTTCCTTAACCCTGGATTCTGAATTACCTTAATTCTGACCTGATTCACTTCATTTTCATCTGTAAATACCAGATTATACATATATAAAACAGCTTCTTAAAATCCAGAAATAACAATTACCACTCAGGACTAAATGTGACTGCTATAAGAGCTTATAGTCTAGGCCATTGTTTTCTTATATGTATTTTCTAAATGAGACCATACAATATTTGCTCTTTTGTTTCTGACATATTTTGCCTTACCAAATGTACCACAGGATCATTTCCAATATTTCATGCCTGACAACTTCATTCCACAGCGTAATATTGATCATATGTATACAACATCATTTGCCAATCTACTTCTCAATTGGTGCATCCTTCAGACACTTCCATTCATTGGGCATCATGTATAATGTCCAAAGTCAACAGTCCTTTAGCCCTTTCAATTTTAGTTAATTTCATTATTCCCAAAAGATAACCAATAAACACCTTTACCAAATAAAGAATCTAAGCCTTCTCTTAACTGTTTTCCCTCCCCGCATTATTTGCCCCTGCTGTTGCTGTGATACTGTTGATGTTTTCCTGTCAAACATATTTCCACCTATTCCCCAAACTTACATACTTTTTGTATAAGGTTCATACCTTTGCAGTAGTTCATGGAAGAACTCATTTATATTTGTAGTGTTAATCAGTGGTACACATGGGTCTACACAAGCCCTTTCCCTCATGTTCACCTTCAATATGATGATATTACTTATAGAACCACTAGAGAATTACCTCTACTTCTATTGATTCCCTTACACCTGAGTTCAACCTCATTAGTTAATCATTCAACCATCTCTAGCTTCTCTGTATCCCAAAGTCACATATATTCTGTATCACAAGCTTCCAATTTTAACTTTACCCTGGTCATTAAAGTGGAGTCATATATTACCTATCCTTTTATATCTGGCTTACTTCAGTCAGCATCATGTCATCAAGGCTCATCCATCTTGTCATGGGCATTCAGGATGGCATTTTGTCTTACTGCTACATAATATTCCATCATATGTATATACTACATTTTGTTAATCCACTCACCTGTTGATGAGTACTTGGATGGATTCCATCTTTTTGTGATGGTGAATAATGCTGCTATGAACATGGAAAACTTCTTTTAAGGAATATTCTGATTAAGCAGGACCTATTTGGAAATCCAGAATAATCTCTCCACCCTAATATCTTTAACTTTATGACATCTGCAAACTTACTTTTTCTGTGTTAGGTAACACTGTCTCAGAGTCAGATGATGAGGATGTGGACATCATAGAGGGGACTTTATTATGCCTATTACAGATGCACACCTATACGTGAGTGGATGGGGGCTCTAGGAAAATATTCCACATTACAAGGTAATAAAATTTGTTTACTAAAATGTTGGTATCTCTTTCTACTAATAGCATCAACCTATAATGGGTCTTACTAATATAAATTCTTTTAATGTCAGAATTTTTATCTTTTGCCAATGAGAATGTATGAATTGGATGTTACTAATATTTTAATTTCTGAGAGAGCAGAGAATGACATAGGCATGAGAAGCAGAGTCTACCGGTCAGTGACCATTGGAGAGACGAAGAAGGAAAACACCTCCCGGGGACCTTCATGAAACAGGAAGCCAGGAGAGAAAGCTACCAGGTGGTGTTGTGTACACCACACACCTTTCCAGAGAACAGAGAAACCCTGACCCTGTTTGCCATATGCCTTCTCACTTGAGAGATAAAACCTGAACTTCATTGGCCTTTTTGAACCAAAGTTTCTTTCCCTGGATGCCTTAGGTTGGACATTTCTATAGACTTGTTTCAACTGGGACATTTTCTGAGCCTTAGAACTGCAAATTAACAATTTATTAAACTTCCCTTTTTAAAAGCCGTTCTGTTTCTGGTATATTGTATTTCAGCAGCTAGCAAAGTAGAACAGATTTTGGTATCAGACAGTGGGGTGCTGTTGTGGTTTGCAAATATCAGACATGTTGAAATGGCTTTTTTAAATGGATAAGGGGAAGATTCTGGAAGAGTTGTGAGATGCTTGATAGAGAAGGCCTAGAATTCATTGAAGAGACTGTTGGTAGAAATAAGGACTCTAAAGACACTTCTGATAAAGCTCTAGACTGAAATGAAGTACGTGTTATTATAGACTGGAAGGAAGATGAGCCTTGTTTTAAAATGGCAGATTGTCTGACAAAATTGATGAGTGGCTTTGGCTAGAAGGCTGATTTTAAAAGCCATAAAATTGGATATTTAGTAGAAGAGATTTTCAAATTAAGTGTGGAAAGTGAAGCCCGGTTTCTACTCGCAGTTTATAGTGAAATGTGACAGAAAAGAGATAAGCTGAGAACTGAACTCTTGGATACAAAGAAACAAGAAATTGGAGTTCTGGAGAATTCTGGGCCTCCAGAAAGAGAGACCCCAGAGAAAAGTGCCCCATGTGAGGATTTTACAAAATGCAGAACCAGCCAGCCATTACAGAGAAAGCCAGGACCAGACATGGAGTTATCCAGGAAGGATTTGTGGAAACTCTTTATGTCTGATGGGCACCATCTGAGGCTACTGCATAGAAAGCCAATGTGAGTGTTGTGGGATCTGTATAAAGAAAATTACTGCCAGCTGGGACTGAGAGGGACAGAGAAGGGATACATTGGAGGAAAAATAACTTCAGAGACAAAGCCATGGAGGCTGGGGTTTGAAGTCAAGATTCCTCAGGCCAGGAGAGAAGATACCACCCAAACCCGTGGAGAGGATGAGTTTTCCCCAGAGGCAGAGGATGGGCCCTCCACCTCATTGCAGTGGAAGATTCCTGCCTCCTGCAGCCTAGGAGAGTGTGAAGCACATTCCTTGGGGGTTGGGGAGAGCCTGGCTGCCAACACATGGAGGGGTTGAGTGTGTGCCCCAGAGATGGCAGAGAGCCTGGGTGCAGCTCTGATGCTTGCAGAGGGTAGAGTCAAGAAAAAGGTGGTATCTTCGGAGTCTCTCAAGGTTGTATTTGGAGAAGGCAAGCCACTGATTGGGCCTTGGAAAGGGTGGGACTGCTGCTTTCTAAAGCCCCAAAGATAATTGACTCTCAGACTTCAAAATCTAATGGACTTTTCCCTGCAGGTTTTCAAAAGTACTTGGGTCCTGTGACCCCTGTGTTCCTTCCTCCCTTTGGAAATGAGTATATGTATTCCATGACTGTTCCTCCTTTGTATGTTGGCAACAAATAACTTGTTTTGAGTTTCACAAGTCCAGAGCCAGAGGATAATTTTGCCTTAGAACAGATGATGCCTGTAACTAACTTTGATGGGAGTTTATACTGCTTCTAACTTTGCATTTCATTTGCATTGTTACTGATATGGTTTAAGAATTTCTGATATTGTGATGGAATGAATGTATTTTGTATATGTGGTATATATGTCTTTATTAGGGTCCAGAGGGTGGAATGTGCTGGTTTGAAAAGATTTATGTATCCTAGAAAAACCATATGTTAACCTTAACCCCATTTCGTAAAGACAGCATTTCTTCTAAACCCTATTCAGTACTGTATGTTTGAAACTAGAAACTATAATCAGGTCATCTACCTGGAGGTGTAAATTCAATCAAGAGTAGTTGTTAAACTGGATTAAGTGAGATGTGTCTCCACCTATTTGAGTGGGTCTTGATTAGTTTACAGGAATCCTATAGAGGAGGGAACATTTTGGAGAATGAGAGAGATTTCTGAGAGAGCAGAGAATGACATAGCCATGAGAAGCAGAGAGTCTATCAGTCAGTGACCTTTGGAGATGAAAAAATAAAATGCTTCCTGGGGAGCTTCATGAAACAGGAAGGCAGGAGAGAAAGCTAGCCGATGATGCTGTTTTCACCACATGCCTTTCCAGAGGAGAGAGAAACCCTGACTCTGTTTGCCATGTGCCTTCTCACTTGAGAGAGAAACCCTGAACTTCATTGGCCTCCTTGAATCAAAGTATCCTTCCCAGGATGCCTTAGATTGGACATTTCTATAGACTTATTTTAATTGGGACATTTTCTTGGCCTTAGAACTGTAAACTAGCAACTTATTAAGCTTCCCTTTTTAAAAGCCATTCTGTTTCTGGTATATTGTATTCCAGCAGTTAGCAAACTAGAACAGGTGGATTAAAACTTGACAGGGACTATTGAGAGTATCTCCTCCAAAGACCATAGAATGATTTCAGTGGTTATTACTTTTTAGGAGAGTTCCCTATTGATGCTTGAAATCTGGACTTCTTCTGCATGGATATTTTCTCAGTCTTCTTTCTGCCTTGCAATCCAGCTACCTTTTGATCTGGTGGCTGTGATTCTAGACTATGAATTAGTGTTGCATCTTAATCCCTCTTTCATTGGGAAATAGTATTTTGGGGGAGAGGAACTCAAATGTTTCTTTAGTCTCTTGCTAGACATAGTGTCTATTTCAATTATAGGTCTTCAGTGGCCTTATAGGATGCTCTAAGTAAATGTTTGCAAATACAATTAAATGAATGAAGGAATGAAGAAATGATTCAATCACGCTTTATATTTTCCTTCCTTCCTCTGGACAGAAACAGGTAAAAGTGCAACTGAAGATTCATCAAATAATGTGCAATTTATCAACTTCAGACCATTCCTACTATACAGTGGTAAAAAGGAATACTCTCTTGAATATATGCTAAATTTGCTAATTAATCTCAAGCCAGAACCTATCAGAACCTGATTCCACCTTCACATAAACCACAGAGATGTTGCTGCTTTTGTTTATTTGTTGGAGAGTCCATTTCTTCTTAGGGTTTTCTTTATGTTATTAGTGAATGCAAAGTACTATGTGACTCTCTATTTTGTGCTCCATTCCCATTTTGGCAATGATATTTACACTCTTACATGTAGAAAAGTTTTTCTTAAGGGGAATGCAATTTACTACAAGGCCTTTGGCCATCTTCATTCAACTTTTCTAATGACCATCCAGCAGGTCCTGGAGGCCGTGGGATTGGTAGGTACTTCAACCCATTCTGAGCTTGAAGGTCCTTCCCTTTAAAAATAAAGAGTCTTTTAGGTGATGAGTCTATATCAACATCAGCTTATTTTTTCTCTTCTCTTAGAATTTATGGGTGATGTCATATTGAAAAAAATGTATCTTTTTTCTTTCCCAATTCTCCTTTTGTGTTACTTATAATTACATTTTTTGGTCAGTTCATTAGACCAGCTGGTGATACTTTGATGGGAAACTTATTTCATCAACTAGTTGGCATAGCATCTATAATTTTAAATGGGCCTTTCTATTGCCTACCATCAATTTCTCTGTCAAGGTTTTTCTGTCAGCACTTTTTCTTCCTGATTTAGTGGACTCAGCTTCCACTGGAATTCCCACTGAGCTTCTGCAGTTTAAACCTCTGAACTAGAATGATTGTTATGTAGCTCATAAGTGGATGACCACTGTTCTAGTTTGCTAGCTGCTACAATGCAACACACCAGAGATGGATTGGCTTTTAATAAAAGGGGATTTATTTTG